>JAUELF010264169.1:0-11181 GCA_031471495.1 Clinocardium nuttallii | reverse complement strand
GAGAGAGAGAGAGAGAGAGAGAGACAGAGAGAGACTGAGAGAGAATGAGAGAGAGAGAGAGGGAGAGTGAGAGAGAGAAGTGTAATATTCATCTTATGCGTTGTTATCGAAATAAAAGAAAAAAGGAAAAAAAAATACCTTTTTTTTTAGAATTGCACGTTGTTTTCAATATTCTTTCTTGAGCCAGAAACTCTTTCATGTACATGTATATGTTTGCCCGTAATATATTTTATATCACTAATGATGTTCTACTGTGGAATCACACAACATATTATGAATGACAATGTGCTCTACATGATATTTATAGTCATCGTAAGGTATCAGACAATATCTTCCAATGGCATCAAATATGCCCCCAAGAAAAAAACAGAATCCCGCCCTTTGCATATTTTGTTCTGTTTTATCTCTTTTTGACACGCGTGTGCCCTTTTTTGTTGAATGCAATCAGGGGGTCTTCTTCAGCTGTAAATTAATACACCCGACTTCCTCTTGTCCAAATAACGCAAACAAAGGTAAATTAGTTACAGATAGATGGGATGCGAGACACAATTGCAATTACAAGAACTACGTCCTAGGCTAATTGAAATAACGTGGACGATAACTGGATTAGTTGACAATGGGTCATGTTTAAACAAACCCCACCTTTACAAATAGGAAGATTACTTCTGTTTTCAAGTATCCTTTATTGTTTGCTGAATAATCCCACGTAATATACTTGACACTTTCCTAATGCATATGACTTTGTGTCTGTATTAAAACTTAACTGTTTTGGTTTCAAGTCCTCTAAAAAACTTTTCTATAGTTGTGTTATAACGAGTCTTCATTTTTATTGTACTTAGTTATATGGTTTTTTTGTATTGTATATATTACTATGATGTGTTGTTTAACTTGAAACAATGTAGTTTACGTCAATAACAAATAGTCTGTTGTATAGTATTGTCTGTAGCATATTTCATTTAAATTCTTTTTTCTTTTTTTTAAAAGGAGAAATTATTCAAAACGAACATGCTTTCCCTTCTCGCATAATAATTTTCAACTCTGTGTCAGAACTAAATGGCCATTTTTCCCATTTATCATTTCCAACAACCGGTTAACCAAGATCTGTATATGTGCGTGTCTTTAATACAACATGTGAATAGTCATTTTTTCATAATTTCGAACTACAGGGTGGAAAAGCCTGCACATTCGTGCAGTATTAATTTGGATTACATTGAAAGTCATATATTAATTCTTAAGAAAAACAGCTTGTTAATGAATGTTAAAGGACATGTTAAAACGATCAGGAATGCCTATCAGCTACAGAAATCCAGCAGGGTTTTAACCCTTTCCCACACATACACACACTTTGTCGCATCTGCATAAGACTGTTTTTGAAAACATGGTGGAAAAAGGAGAAATAGCTCATAGCAATAGTTTAATAAATGTTTAAGGACACGCTAAATCGACCACGAATGTCACCATCAGCTGCAGGAATAGACGCATCTGCAGAAGACGGTTTCTGGCACAAGGATAAAATGCTTATAAGTGTCCTTTTGCTACGATGTTTCAAACTCTTTTTTAATGATTAAAGTAGCCAAAGTGATTCTTCATATTTTATTAAAACGTTTTCAATTTCATCTACTGCAGATTCGTTGTACCTGGGAAAGAGTTTAATAAAGTGACTTGAACAGTAGTAAAGCATGTGTGTGTGTCCCGTACAGAGAAAATAAACGGTTAAAGATGTCAAAATATTATAATTAAGTTATAAATAAAAATAAAAAATATAGAATTGATTTTAGTTATTGCAATTTAATGTCTATCGGAATCCCATTAAACCAATAAATAACAAAAGAATGTTTTGTTTTAGACAAAATGTTACACACACTGGTCATCTATGACAGATCAGCCCCGAGGGGGGTAGGGGACAGGGGAGACAGTAAGACCCGTGTACGATATGGAGGATCAATGTTACCTATGTCAAGGTCAAACAGATAAAATCTCTTATCATAATCAAGGAACAGGTCGATTCAATTCAAGTCAATACTATTAAATAGTATATTATAAGAAAATTCTACTTTTGCCACAATGTTCCTAAAAGTTGTCAACACGTGTCTGCATGTCCGACAGGATTGTCATACTACCTATCGTTAATCTTTTTATATTTACAAAAGTGCTCACATTTTATGTTTGTGTAAATACAAATATGCTAACTTTTGATTTATAATCCTATACAAATAATAATTATTCATTTGCAACGTACTAGGTAGACATATTTTCCAATTGTTCATCACAGGTACCAATGCCCAACAATGGGTACTAAAAGATAATTGAGACTAAAATTTTGACCAAAATAATAAAGTGTGCAAAGCGAGACTGAACAACTAGTACTTACAGGGAGGCATAATTGTGTTTTTGTTGGAATTCCTTGATTTTTTCTTGTTATTGTTTTATATATGTTTTATTGATTATATATATATAGTATGTTTTTATCCTTATTTTGAATAAGGGATGCTCCATGAAAACAAACCTTAGCGTAAGTATTACACATGTGTAAGACCTGCCAATGCTAAAGGATCGAAATGAATATGGCCGTACAAAGATTTCTTATAACATATTGTATATGGGCGTTGATCTGTGAAAAATCAACATTATTGTAATTAATACATAATTAATACACCTATGTAAATACTTGCCGGTCCATCCACATGCTTTAACACATAACCCAGACAAACAATTTAAGCCTTTTCTGGATTTTCTGTTTAAGGAATCATTATGCTTAACCTTTATTCCCCTGAGTCGGAATGTGTCGACCCGGATCAGTCTGCGCGGACTGCCCAGGCTGATCTGGGTCGATTCATTACGTAGCGGCCATAATGTTGGTTTTCTTGCGGAACGGGTAAAATGTTTCGAACGGTTCAACCCCTCAATAGATTGTTAGACGAATGGAGCCTGTTGCATTGACTTTTGTTAAACTTCAGAATTAATTAAAGCCGAGATCGGATTCGAATTCATAACACCTGGATTTACATACCGCGTCACTACCGACGAGGCTCGGCGAAAGTGTCTTTAATGAGTTGTTTGGAGCCGTATTCTGACGGGGGTTTGTGTTCTGTTGCATATCTCCGTAACGAACTCAAATAAAGGGGTATAATGGTAAACCAAGTTTGACGACAACACTGGTTATTCGCAATAGTATAAAGCTATGAATATTTTATACGTAGGCGGACAGTGAAGACCCAGATCGGAGTCCTGACACTGTATATATGTATATGAACCGTTCCAAGAGAAAACCAAGATTATGGATTTTGCTATATGTATCGATCCAGATCAGCCTGCGCAATCCACACATGCTAATCCGGACCGACAATTTCCGTCTCGTGGGGATAAAGGTGAAGAGTAATGATTCATGAAACAGAAAATCCACCGGAGGCGAAAAGTGTCTGCCCGGATGAGCCTGCGTGGCATGATTAGGCTAATCCGGGCCGATACTTTACGCAGAGTCAACAATATAAGTTTTCTCGGGAAACGGCTCATATATATACGTAGATAAAATAATGCTCCAAATCGCGTGGCACGGCTCGTGATCATCTTGTTCAAAATATGCCCCTGTGGCTGGAGGACGCACCATTAGAATGGCAGCCAGAGTTTAACCATTGCTTGAACCGTTATAGTTTGCTAATATATAGGTCTGAACTATTGGCGTCAATTAAATTATTGAGCTCCAGTAGGTTTGTGTTATTGGTTTATACACTTATACCATTATACACTTTTAACATTTTTTCAGACCGATTGAAAAGACTGATGAGCATTATGTTTCAAATAATATAGTTTTGGATACGGTATATGCCATTATGGTTGGGTGTAAAGACAATGTTAAACATACTTTTAACATGTTACCTTTACATTGAAGTTTCAAAGTGTATTAGCAAACAAAAGTTAGAAGTCTTATACTAATGCATTCGGTCAGAACATCACAAGCGATTTCTCCTTTTTGCGCAACGTTTTCAAACGTCTGTTATAGATGCCTTACATTGAGAATGTATGTGAAAAAGGGTTGAAAGCAATTAAAACAGTGTCGGTATAGCAGGACAATATGGATATGTTTTCCAACAATGTTTTCTCTTATGTAGAGAAGTAGAGAAAATAGAAAAGGTCATGTATGCTCTACACTAGAAGACGAGTTCCATTTTGTGTTTGAATGTTATTTATATAAAGATTTCCGTAAACAATATATTAAGCCTTATTTCACAAGACATTGTTTTACTGTACTGTTTAAGTCTGAAAGGAAAAGAGATATACAAAACTTAGCAATGTTTATATTTAAAGCTTTTGCGTTAAGGAAAAGCATAATTCTTAAGAAACAGTAATAAATTAACGTTCATTGCTGTTTTAATTTATACAAGTAAATCATTCATATTTTGTAAAAAAACAAAAGTATAATTATTTAAATGTTAAATGTATGTATATCGCTCATATTTTGACAATGATATATCTAAGAATTATTTAGTCACACTGATTTCCGCCATTGAATATTTTGAATATGTTGATAAATGTTTGTATGTTTATATTCTTGTTTTGCTCATAAGCCATTATGGCTTGATGTAAAATGATTATTATGACTTGTTTGGTTTAGTGTGGGATGGCCTCGACCCCACTAGACCTATTACGAGAATAATAAATCTTCTTCTTCTTCTGCTATCACCCTCAAATGCATGTGATATTTATATACTGTCACACTGGAAGCCATGCAATATTTATTTTATTATACCGAACACAATTACGAGTTTATTTAATTTATTCTATACCCTTATTTTGAGGTGAACATGGAACATGTGAACAACCACATATGAATATACCGGTTAACTGTATACTGTTAAATGACGTCATACACGTGCATGACCAATATATTAGACGCGCCATTAACCAGTCAAAAACGTACTGTTAGTATGAGACAGTATACAGTTATTTCATGGTAATTTTGGTAACAGTCAAAACTGTCGTTCCTTGGTGTCATGGATGACATTCTGAGATGTTGCCCTCGGCCGATAACAGTTTAGATATCATCCCCTCCATATCGGGACAACAGTTTTGACTGTTACCAAAAATACCCTAAAATAACCGTTTTATTACTTGATCAAAAATGTATCTTAACAACAAAGAAAAAAACATGATCAAAATTTTATTTAAACATTGTTTAAATCATTTTGTAAGGAATACAGGGAAACTATATAAAAATATGTGGTAACTTTTCATCAGAAAATGTTTAGAAACCAAACGTTTAAATTCAACACAATATCCATACTCTGTCGACTTAGAGACCTAAAAGGTCTCTGGTCAACTGCAACACATAGAACTTTGTCATTTTGAAAGTAGTGAGATTGCATGTGTACTCAAAATAAAAGTACATGTTCACTAAATCACTTATGATTAATAGTAAACCTTTCGGAAATATCGTTGAATCTTGACATTTTGTGTGTTTACGTCTGATGAATATAATTACCTCATTTTGTGTGTTTACGTCTGATGAATATCATTACCTGCCTGACATTTTGTGTGTTTACGTCTGATGAATTTCATTTCCTGCCTGACAATTTATGAATGAAGTTATGGGCCCGTATTCACCAAACTTTTAATTTTGGACTTGAGACTAAATCCAAATCCAAATCCCAAGTTCGTTTCAAGATTAAGCCTAAGTCGTATTCACCAACGCATTTTAAAACCGTCTCAATTTAGTCCAGGTTGTAAAGGAAAATACACTTCTCACAAGGAAAGAAGAGACAGAACAATTGATAGATTAAGATCAGATAGACTGAGATCAGAGGTAGAAAAATGATTATTATATGACTATACATGTATTTTAAGTTAATTACTGCTATTGGAAAAAGCTAAACGAAAAATATTAAGACATCAGCTTTACAGTGTTTTATGTTAGAATAAAAGTGACATTGACAGTAATACAGTAACATAATAATGAACAATGAAAAATGAAGTTTGCTAAAATATATTTTCCAAATAGTTACACGAATCTTACAGTATTCAAATAAATACTATAGAATCATTTGAACAAACATTAACAAATTTAAAGTTCATTAAAAGGGAGATTTCAAATACTCTTAGACCTTTGATTATATATACTTATAGTTTGTACTGAGTCAGGACCCTTGGACCAATCGACATGAGGTTGTTATACTTATTAACAGGTACGGACTTACGAACATAACACGATATCGCTCGTTGTTCACGACTTGGCTAGTGTGGTTGAACTTCAAGGAAATGAATGAACTAACTACTTACGCACTGGTGGACGGCTGCGTGTTCTGTAGAGATTTATTCGAAGTATTGGACCTGACTTCCTTCTCGACACGTTTTTGTCCATGTGTTTTTCCTTTTGGTAGGGGACCTATCAATACATTATATGTGAATTAGTTAAACTTGTATATGGAAGCTTAAGGTTTCCTTCTGTAGTCCATTGCGAAAGTTCTATTATTACGTAAAGGTTTTGGACAGAAGAAAACCAATAGTAACGATAATGCTGAAAAAAATAAATATGTGCTTACTGTCCATACTTACATCCAATATCAAAATAAATATGTGCTTACTGTCCATAATTACATCCAATATCAAAATAAATATGTGCTTACTGTCCATACTTACATCCAATATCATCATTTAATATCAAAAGAATTATTCTTTAACAGAGAAGAACATATTTGTTTATATCATTACGTATGACTTTGAGCATGAGCTAATGTGATTAGTTAACCGTTTATTAAGTATTACATGTTGGACTATTATCTGACAGCGAAACACTGATTTTTTGTTTGTGTTTCGTCATGTGATAAAAACAATCTGACATTCGTTGTCCAAAGGCTCGCCTTATAACACATTTATGTCAGATCCCATATATATATATATATCAAACGGTATGTGGGGTTCTTCATTTTCTCTTTAAATATTAGTATCTGTTTATTTGTTCATTTTACAATTAATTAATTAATTAGAATAATAAAGAATTAGAGACACCGCTTAAACTACCAGAGAAAATGTCGGATAGTTTGTAAACTTTACAGACACTTTACAGTAGCTTCTCAAAACAGTGTAAAAATATATCTGTGTTGCGCTATATGCATCGGTTAAAGCGATAACACTTCGATGGTAATAAATATATCTGTGTTGCGCTATATGCATCGGTTAAAGCGATAACACCTCGATGGTAATTATTAAATGAGCCGTCCCGCGAGAAAACCAACAGTTGCGATATCTGCGTTAAGTATCGACCGCGAGAAAACCAACAGTTGCGATATCTGCGTTAAGTATCGACCCGGGTCAGTCTAAGGATGACGCGCAGGATTACCCGGATATACAAGTTCGCCTCCCGTGGAGTTTCTCTTTCATTACTCTTAACCTTAACCCCCTTGAGACAGAATATGTCGGCCCTGGTCAGTATGTGTGGACTGCGCAGGCCGATCTGGTCGATACATTACGTAGAGGCCATAATGTTGGTTTTCTCGCGGAACAGCTCAAATCTGAAACACTATAAAGCTGCATAATTGCCACACATATTCCCTTCTTGAATATTTCAAAGCCAACTAATCCGCTTTTTGCACTTAAATATAAATAAAGTGTCAAAGAAAACACTTCTTGTTGAGGACGATTATCCAAGCTGCAAACTATTCTCTCTTGTGTTGTTGTTGTAAGAATTGCAATTGAATATATTAAATAAAATTATCAATCACATGCTTTTTACAGTATTGCTGCGAATAATGAAAATTGGAGTTGGCTAAATGTCTATGATCAAATCTATGTTTAATTTGGATGATCTTTTTGTGGGGGACGGATCTCTAATCCTTTACCTTTTTACGTCACTACAAAGTAAAAGTAAATACGTTTTTCTAACTGGCTATTATTTATTAACTATTAGAAATTCCAATTACAACTTTGAAAATGCTCCTTATTCTTTCTGCCAGTATTACATACTATGCGTATTCACATCAGGAGTTCAATAGTGTCGTCTAGTTGTGTTTTGACGTTACATTAATGCGTATATAATAGGCAACGTCATACCTAATGGTGAAAAATGAAACTTTAATTAATCACTCGGCTCACGCACCTAAACACGCCCTAATGAATTAAAATCAGCCATTTTATATGATTAAAGTTATGGGTATCATATAAAGTTGGTATTTATTTTACTAACATGAAATCAACAGGCTCATGAATATTTTTAAACGTATATTTTGCGTCCTTCGGTTGGCATGGTAACCATACTTCTTATACACTTAAAACGCTTTAGGAGAGGCTGCTGCTTAATATTATGAAGTTTCACCACAATTAGAACAACACGTGATTAACGATCGAACAAGCGCACGACGGACAATTCGCTTTGACAAACACTCGACTTGCTTTCTGCAAATTCAACTAAAATAATTTTCTTACCGGACAAGGTATACCATCTTCTTGAATCTTGAAGGCATCATGTTCTTCATTGTTCAGATTTAATTGTGGTGTTCGTAAAAAGTTCACTGACTGACTTCGAGGTTGGAAAATGCATTGGTCTGTAATTGATTTGAATACAAAATAAGAGGATCGTGAGGTCCTGGATGGCTCGCTTGAGAATATTCTCTTTAAGACTTGATGAATATTTACAGGACTTTAATGAGTTGTCATTAAAACTCATTTTCTGGTTCCTCCTGGCGGCAAAGTTTTTCAACAAATCAAAACAACGTATATATATTTTGAGGAGAATCATCTGTGGATCATTATTACCATCAGAGGATCATTATTAACATCTGAGGATAATTATTACCACATGAGGATCATTATTAACATATGTGGATCATTATTAACATCAGCGGATAATTATTAACATCTGAGGATAATTATTAACACCAGAGGGATCATTATTAACATATGTTGATCATTATTACCATATGTGGATCATTATTACCATCAGATGATCATTAAAAACAAATGTCGATCATTATAAACATATGTGGATCATTATTAAAATGAGATGCTCATTATTAACAAATGAGGATCTTTATTAACATCCGAGGATCAGTATTAACATATGTGGATCATTTTTAGCATCAGTGGTAATTATTACCATCAGATCATTATTAACCTATGTGGATCATTATTACCATATGTGGATCATTATTACCATCAGAGGATCAGTATTAACATCAGAGGATCATTATTAACATCAGAGGATCATTATTAACATCAGAGGGTCATTATTACCATCAGATGATCATTATTAACATCAGTGGATCATTATTAACATCAGATGATCATTATTACCACATGTGGATCATCATTATTATCATCTGAGCTGAGGATCATTATTAACATCTGATGATCATTATTAACAAATGTGGATCATTATTACCACATGTGGATCATTATTACCATATGTGGATCATAATTACCATCAGATGATCATTATAAACATATGGGGATCATTATAAACATATGTGGATCATTATTAACATATGTTGATCATTATTAACATATGTGGGGATCGTTATTAACACCTGGGTATCATTATTAACATCATATGATCATTATCAACATCTGGGGATCATTATAAACATATATGGGTCATTATTACCATCTGAGGATCATTATTAACATCTGAGGATCATTATTAACATCTGGGGATCATTACTAACACCCGATGATCATTATTAACATATGTGGATCATTATTACCATCAGATGATCAGTATTACCATATGTGGATTTGTATTACCATCTGAGGATTATTATTGCCATCTGAGGATCATTATTTCCGTATGAGAAGAATACTTTCAAAATGTTGTTATTTTACCTCCAAATAATTATAATAATAACTATAATAATAATAATAATAATAATAATAATAATACTGATACTTATAATAAAATTGATAATAGCATGTTTTTATAGTTATAATAAATAAATAAATAATTGTTAAACGTGAATTCATGTCCCTCATCTGTGTGAGGAAAATGCAAATTCAAATACATGTAAAGGAAAAAGAACGGTAGCTCTTTGTATAAAGTTTGTTTATATTTACGTATGTAAACATTAATATATATAATAAATACCGCTTACCTTCGAAAGCCCAAACCATACATTCTAACAAGCATAGTCCGATATAGAAGAAAAACATCATATTTGAGTTGTATGTGCTGAACAATGATATATGAGTAAAAGCGTGGAAGATAGAAATGAGAATAATTCTACTTCGTTCAGACGTTAAATACACAGAAAAGATTAACACGCGTATATAATAAACTTTAGATAATTAAACTGTGTGGAGTAAACGGGTATTTCCCATTAGACTTTGTTTAACCTTGTCACATACAAGCATATCTGAGCCGTCCCGCAAGAATATCAACATTGTGGACACGTTTCTCCGCCTGTGCATTTTCTGTTTCAAGAAGCATTACCTCTATATCTATATCCCCCTAAGACGGGACGTGTCGGCCCGGATCAGTCTGCGCGGTTTGAAGAACTTATCCGGTTTTGGCTAGAAATGTATAAACTTCGAACAGAAGACTATTATGTAAAATGTCGTTTAATAGAAACAAAGAAAACAATCTTTCGGCCTTTTTCAAGCTCAGTTCTGCTTTCGTACTTTTATAATAAATAATGAGACTAGTTGTGTATTTACAATATATTATTGCCATATGAAGCTAATGTATAGCCCTCCTTTCAAATGGCCTGGGCTAATCAAATTTGAATAATAATAATTTGATTAAGAGATCAGGTTCAGGTGCTAGGTAGCCTCGGTGGTGTGTAGTGGTAGATTTGTTTTGTTTGTTTTATTGGGTTTTTACGCCGCTTTCAAATATTATTTCAGTTATCTCACTGGATCAGTTCACTTATTCATGATCCCTGGGTAACAAACAAGTATTAAGCTAGGAAATGTGCCTTGCCTAAGGGCACTCCACCATGACTGTAGTGACAGAGCGTCCGCCTCGGCTGCGGGAGGTCGCTGGCTCAATCCCCGACCGGGTCATACCGCAAAGCTTAAAAATCGTAGAAATAGCTTCCCTATTGGTTGAATGGTTAGCATTTCGACTGACTTTTCGATGTCAGGATAAATTGACCAGTAGTACTGGTAACTTACAAAGGAACCGCCGTGATATTACTGAACTAAAGTTGAAATCGGCGTTCAACACTATGCAAACGAACAAAAAAAAACTTGACAAAC
>JAUELF010264168.1:0-20339 GCA_031471495.1 Clinocardium nuttallii | reverse complement strand
CATTGTAACCTTTGGGTTTTGTATTGCTGCAGGTCACAGACAATTTCTCCAATTCAATAACTGTCATTGTAACCTTTTCCCACTTACAGAAAATTATATACATGAACATTTCAATACGATTGAAAACATTGTGACATAAGCAGCAATTGCTAATCATGTTTTCAGACGCCGTTTTGTTTTGTTTGTTATAGTTTTACGCCGTTTTGAACATTATTTCAGTTAATGCACGGTGACTGTTCACTTATTCAATAACCCTGGGTGAACCAACAAGTATCAGGCTAGGGAATGTGCATTGCCCAAGGGCACTCATCTATGACCGCCGAACCCGGGACACTATGCTCCAAATCCCCGACGCTAACCCATCGGACATGGCACATTCGTTGCAAAAAGTTGTCCGATTACTTCAAACGTTGTCTGTATGTGGAAAACACGGCTAAGGTCTATGTTAATGAAAGTTTTTTTTTTTAACAGGGCAAAAACATCTGCATGGGGTAAAGGACGTATAGTGTCTCACTTGGTCACACTGTTGCAGGTCACAGACAATTTCTCCAATCAATAACTTTCATCTAACCCTTTCCCATATACAGAAATCTTAATAAATTAACTATTCAATATATTTGAAAACATTGTGGCAAAAGCAGTAATCGCTTATCATGTTTTTCGAAGTTTTTGTGTGTGTTCTGATTGGGTTTTATGCCTTTAACAACATTATTTCATTCATATCACGGCCAGACCCTTCTTCAATGATGCTATAGCTTTCCTGTAACCCTTTCCCGCATACAGAAATCTCTTTAAATTAACTTTTTAATACAGCTGAAAACATTGTGGCAAAATCAGCAATTGCTATTGATGTTTTCAGCAGTCGTTGTGTTGTGGTTTCACACCGTTTTTCTCATTATTTAAGTCCCATCAACATAAACCAACATTATGGTATCGACCGGATCAGCTTATATATTTGAAGTAGATATCCGGCTCGTCAGAAGCACACATTTAAACCAGTATATTCGTACATTCACTTGTATTCTGGATATATTCGAAATTAGGTATAATGTCATCTTGTTTCAGTACAAAACTACAAAATTCAGGATTGTCTTACTTGGCCTTTATATCACACATCTTCATAAACTATATGATACACTGGGCATCTTCGTAAAAGCATGCACCACGATTTCCTCCGTAACTACACATATATGTTATGAATAGGTTGGGAACCGGGGATGATTAAGTAAAGAGAATGTAAAATGTCTTCTTATTGATGAGTTATCATCTTGATAATCTTTTAGGTATGTTCTGCTTGTACAATATGAATTGTTGATGGCTGATTGGGTCGAACTGGGGCACCGTTGACAATGAGCTCATCTCTGACAAGGATAGCATTTTGATTGTCCTTTTTGAACTGCGAGGCACACTGCCCTTTCAGTTTGTTGGAAAATCTGAATTCTGCTATAATAGGCATGTTTCTATGCCGGCCATTTTTATTTTGGGCAAGTTTATGAACGCGCTCAAACTTAATGTCTATAAGCTGAAATGTGTCGCTAGAGACGTTTCCTAACACTTGTTCTGTTTCTTCAACAGGATGACCGGACCGTAATTGTTTGTTTGTGAAAATTAAATAATGCCTGATGCTGCGGCATTTGAAGTCATTCAGATCATCTTTAAACTTGACTTAAATCACACAGTCATACGATTTGTGTTGAGTTATATGTTCATCTTTTCTCATACCCAATCGTATTTGTCACTAAAGGAATGAGACTGATTGACAGACGTATTGTTTGATCTTTTCGTCAACGGATAAAAAACGATCAATGTGAGGGAAGCTGCTTTAATGACAAAGTTCAGAAGTTTGTCGCCGATGAGCTATCTATATACGATACATTAATTGATGTTCAATATAACGTTTGAATTATTAAAGTATGCGTTCAATCATGATAAAGACAACAACATTTAAACGTCAATGTGTGTTCTATGTGCTTATAATCAACCGTCGTTGAGCGGGTGGAGTTCGGAATTTCACACCGGGTTAGATCCTGCTTGCAGTTCCCTTTTGTAAAAAGCATTTCCAAGTCTAGTACCACCGCGGTTGTGATGTGGTAGAGCGTCCGCTTCGGGTGTGGGTTCGATACTTTGGTGGTTCATACCAAACACTTACAAACGTACACAGTACACGAATGGATTACCCGTGGTGTTCGTGAAGCCAACCACTCTACCAACGTCGCTATAAAAGCCGGCTTCCATGGCAGGTAGAAGTTGTATGTGTAGCTATACCCCATTGCCGTTACATAAGTAATAGCTTTCCCTCCTTGGTACTCAGGATTCTTGGGTTAGCATTACGACTAACTCATTGGTATCTGTATGGAACGCCTTTGCTGCCTCATTATACAACATTTGTTTGTATTGTGTGCACACTTTTTTATATTATGTATACTGACCGTTATGTCTTGTCAAGTGTCCATTTCGTTATGTGCACACTTCATTATGTTATGTATACTGATCGTTATATCTTGTCAAGTGTCCATTTCGTTATGTGCACACTTCTTTATAGTATGTATACTGACCGTTTTATATTGTCAAGTGTCCATTTCGTTATGTGCACACTTCATTATGTTATGTATACTGAGAGTTATGTCTTGTCAAGTGTCTATTTCGTTATGTGCACACTTCTTTATAGTATGTATACTGATCGTTATGTCTTGTCAAGTGTCCATTTCGTTATGTGCACACTTCTTTATATTATGTATACTGAGAGTTATGTCTTGTCAAGTGTCTATTTCGTTATGTGCACACTTCTTTATATTATGTATACTGACCGTTATATATTGTCAAGTGTCCATTTCGTTATGTGCACACTTCTTTATAGTATGTATAATGACCGATATGTCTTGTCAAGTGTCCATTTCGTTATGTGCACACTTCCTTATGTTATTTATACTGACCGTTATATCTTGTCAAGTGTCCATTTCGTTATGTGCACACTTCTTTATATTATGTATACTGACCGTTATATCTTGTCAAGTGTCCATTTCGTCAAGAAATTGCCCCTTTGTATGAAATATGTCTAGTAATGGACAAGAGCCACCGAGCAAGCGCTTCAAACGTGTATTTGACCACGACATCAATCATCTGATGGCACAAAAAAAAGGAACTTAGAAACAGACCAAATGGGCTGTTAAACTGCTGAAAGGTAGATATGTTTTTAACAGTTTCAGGCTGACCATGAAAAACATTGACAGATTCTTGAATTTCAGATTAAGATCTTCTTTAGGATTCTTTTCATAGACATCTGAGACTACTAACTAATACGGGGAAGAGAAACGAGTGCGACAACTATATAGCGCTGTATGAAATGCTTATCGATCGATATTTCGCATTACCTGTAGATTGGTTATCTACCCGCTTATTGAGGTTAACGTACACGACAGTGTAAAGACGAAAAGCAATTGGCGCTTATCACATTGGCTTTTCTTCTTCGTATTAGTAGTCCCAGTAGACTACTACCATTATTTGTTAATCTCACTGAAATCTTATAAGAAGCAAGCTTTTAAGAAAATGATTCTATTTGCAGATTAACATTATTTTGGAGTTCTGATGCTTAGAAATAAGATGCAAAGAAAAACGATAAAGGCTGAGCGTTGAACAAACACCATATATTTCTTTAGCACAGCAAATTTTAAGATTTAATAGCAAAATTGTAAAATAAACGACGTAGCGTTATATGTTGTTGAATTTTAACGGTTGGAGTTTAGATGCGCAGTAATTTGGCCACGAGGGATTTATTGGTCTCTGTTTCTCATGTTTTGGAGGTTGATTTAGTAGAAAAGGTCAAAATGTCAAACGGTTTCAGTTTAACGCTAGATGAGTCGACTGATGTTTCGGTCCATCAGAACATGATTGTTTATATCAGGATTTTAGAAACAGATTGTTATGGTCAAGTTCAGCCCTCATCTTACTTTCTTGGTATAGCTCAGCTTGAAAGGGCAAATGCAGACATTATCTCTGCAGCTCTGATGAATATGATTGATGAAAAACACATTGGTTACGAAGTGTCAGTACTGATGGTGCTGCGGTTATGGTTGGGAATAAGTCAGGTGCGGTTACAAAACTTAAAATTCTTGGCTCTTGAATATTCTCAACCCATTGTATTGCCCAAAGACTTGCCTTAAGTTGTTGTAGTGGTGCAGACGAAATCCCCTACTTAGTTAGATTTCAGGAGATTTTGAATTCGGTTTACAAGCACTTCAATAATTCGCCCAAAAACATGTCCAAGTTGGAGGTTATTCAGTCTGTTCTTGATACTGCCCAAATGTCAAGGTTCAAGAAGTATTTCATACTAGGTGGCTCAGTTTTGAAGGATATGTGGATGCATTTAAAGAGCTATTCAGCTTTGATGTCTGTTTTTCGAGGAAGCGAATGGCAAATCTCTCAGTCTATACAAGCCATCTCACATGTTACAAGTTCTTGTATGTTGCCCATTTCATGGCTGATGCATTGAAACACCTGTCTTGCCTTTCAAAAATGTACCAGAAAAAGGATATTGATTTCTCAAAGGTTACACTTCTCTTAACATCCACAATTGAAAGTTTGGTAGAAATCCGTGATTTATAAAATGGTCAAATTTTGAAACGTTTCCTTATGGCTGCACCTTCTGAACCCTCTGAGCACTCTGATGGATTGGTTACCTTTGAATTTATGGGTCATACAATTAGGGATGGGAATAAGAAACGTTCATAATCAGTATCGATCTGTGACAAGTTCATTACTGATGTTATATAAAGTTTAACTGCCCGGTTCAGCAGTACTGGAGATTTCTTGGTTATGGCCTCCCTAGGAAATGTGTTCAATCCTTGTTTGGAATCAGCTCAGAAGGAAAGTGACATTGAGGTTGTTTCAGATTATTTGAATTCAGTTGGTTTTGAAGGTTATACTGCTGAGGTTTTCTGCTTTCGTTAGTAGTCTTGTTAACTGTAATGAGAAGTTGGTGTCTGGGGTTAGGGCCACATGTAATGTGGCTATCTAATGTAATGTGGCTGACTACTCCCATTGTCTACTGTTGAATGTAAGCGGGGTTTTAGCAGAAAGAACCTAATTAAAACAGCCATCCGAAACAGAATGAAACTGACCACTTTGGAACAGTTAATGAGAATACACATTGATGGGCCAAACATAGATGTGTTTGATTTTAAACTTTCTTTCAAGCACTGGGCTTCCCAGAAATCTAGAAGAATTTTACAGTGAATTGATATTGTTTATGTGTAAATACTTTGCCTAAAAAGATATATAATATAGTATACAACTTAAAGTTTGAGTGAATTTTTTTTTTATATAATATATGTTATGCTTAATAACATTTAAAGTGTATTTATTTGTATTGCTTTTAATACTACCCAAAAATCAATAATCCAATATTTCCCAAAATACACAATCATAATTTAGGTTTTAAGACAAAATGATCTGGCTCCATGTTGGCTCCAGTTTGGCTCCAATGTCTTGTTATGGCACCAATTTTTCGCATTTGGTGAAAGTGTTGGCGCAAAGGAAATATAAGACAGGGATAACCTTGAATTTGTTAGAAACATTTAGGTTAAAGTTAATATTATACAAACACTTATTCTTTGAACTTTGTGTCACTTATTTGTTATCCAAATCAAGAAGTAACCCATTTATATATACCAAATGTAATTTATAAAATAAATCAACAATATACATGTAGCTTTATTTGTTGTAATGTTTATACTGTTTGCTTCTGTGCTTTTAGACTGGACAAATGAGGCACACTATATGAACAAAGAGTTTGAACTATTGAATGTCCAAGAACTCGACTCACTACTCCGACACTTCTATGCCTCTGCTCTTGTTGGGATGCGAGCTGCTATTCGTCATCTGAATTCCCATCCATTTACTAGGAACATCAATCTGATGAATGACCGTGACTTCATGGTATTTAATCAAGTTTTAACTGGACTGGTATCATCCCTGAAAATATAAGGAAAATACATTAGTCAGCACAAGGAGCCAATATGTGAAGAAGACTTGGTGAAGCTGTACAACGCTGGTGTATTTTCTGACCAATCTGCTAAAACACTTCAAAATAAAGTTTTGTATGATATCATAAGTCAGTTTTGTCGGCGAGGTCAGGTTTGCGAAATTTAAGAAAAGATTAATTCAAAAAAGGGTCGCCAATATATTTGCATGGCTTATAATGAGGCTGACAAAAACCATCATGGCTTGGATAGTAGAGAAAATATTAAGCAAGCACGAATGTATGAAAATGAAGGCCCGTTCTGCCTTGTCAAACCCTTTCAGAAATATGCACCCACTGCCATCCACTGTCACATCACCCTCGCATTGTCCTACATAATCCAATATAGACATGAGTCTACACGAAAGCAGGGCTATGCACATGTTTACTGGTGCTATGTCACTATTAATGTTTACAATACCAAATAATCACAAAATCCGCATAAAGTTGAATAAAACATTGCCGTATGTCGCTGTGTAATTGACGTGTATTCAAGTTCTATTTTTAGAACAGGTCAGCACAGACTTGTTATTGTGGACATGATTTTGTCAATATATAGTGTTAACTTGTGTAGTTCAATGAAAACTAAATAATTAATTAAATAAAGTTACATTGTCTTGTTGCTGAGTCTACACCCTTTGTCGTTTTTTTCTGCAGTGTTGCGGGGGTATAATGCAGTGGGTAGTCACAATTGATGGAACAGCACACATGTTGTAAGGGAAGTTAAATTGGTGGGTAAACTGGTTTTAAAATAGTGCATTTATTTCCCTTTGTTAAGGTTTTCGGGCCATATTAGAATCGAAATAAACTATAAACAACCGTGGTTTATTGCGAATAAACAATGGTTTGTCGTTCTGATGCGTTTTAATAACCTTTATTCGCAATAAACCACGGTTGATGATAGTTTATTTCTTAATTCTACTCTGCCGTAGCCAATATTACAAGTTGTTAGTATTTTAATTTAACCTGTTACATACAGGGATGTGATACTCGTACTTGTGCTTCTACTTGTACTTACTCGATCGAGTACCAATGTTGAAGAATTCAGCAGTACTTATTACTTATCTTAAATTATGAGTACAAGTACTCGCACTTACGTGAGTACTAAAGCGAAATGGCCAGTACTTATGAGTACTTTACGAGTACTCTATGAGTACTTCCACACTAATCAAAGCTATGGAAGAAATACCAAACTGTAAACTACCTTTATAAACCTGTATACAATGCATAATAGTAATCTGATAATAGGCAGATTTCATTTTCACAACTTTGTAGTTTTATTTGTAAACCTGTGCTTGAATGTATCGGTCATGTCAAATTCAACTGTGTTGAAACACTATGCAAAAGAATTTGTACTCAGAAAGTACGCATGAATACTTTTAAGAAGTACTCAGTACTTACTCGGGTACACACCCAAAAGTGAGTACTCGGTACTTACTCGAGTACTCCTTAAACATCAAGTACTATGTACTTACTCGAGAACTAACCCCCAGTACTCGACCCATCCCTGCTTACCTAATAGTAAATTGTATGTATACATGTTCATTTTTAGATTCTTTCTTATATAATCCTTTTCCACATACACATTAGTACAAACGAGGGAAATACTCAAAATAAGACATTTCTCCTTTTAACACAATTTTCAGTATTTTAGCCCATATGTTTTCAATGGGTAGTCTGGAGTCCTTCCCCTTATTACTATGTAAAGGTAATACAATGCAATTATTAGTACGACGGGAACCAGACTATTCAATGGGTTGCTGCATATTTGTTGAATGTGGGAAAGATATGTATATTTAGGGCAGTAGAAAATTGCACACAAAAGGCACACAAACAAAACAAAATTGAGAAATCAATAGCCCTTTCATGATTTTACTTATGCAATAAAGTTGGTTTACCTAATCATATAAACCCAACAATGCTTGGGACTACGTAAAGTTGGTTTCCCGTCATTAATCAGAATATAAGTTGTATTAACCAAAGGTGGTATTATTGCTAACGTTATTTTTCAAAAGCAGTTGAAAGTGAAATATGTTTAATCCTTTGCTGGTCAAGATATTTGTAGTGTTCGTGATAGCTGTTATTGGTGAGTTATTTGACTTTAGTTTCATTTATTTTTTAAATGTAAATCCCGACTTCGTGAAAAATGTTCAATTTTGTATCACCAACCGAAATGCTATATTAGTTTTTAGGAAAGTATTCATACAAACAATATAATACCTGTGTACAAATTAAAATAAAGGATTAATAATAGACAAACGAATAGAAATTTGAAAATTCAAAAAAATTAAAATTAAAATTTGGACGATTCAGAATTGGCGAGCTATAACTCTTTCTGATTCAGATTGAAATTTGGTAGTAATTATAATAAATATTTTTGGGCTGACAGGTCAAAAATAGTCTGGAATATCCAATGGTTATCAGCCTTGATTGTAGGTTTTGCACTAATATTTACAACATTCAAGTTTTGATTTAACGGTTTGAATTCAGTTTCCGTAATGGGTGACATGGTTCCATGATGACTGCAAAGTCATAGTCAACTTTGTGTTTCATTCCAAAATATCTGATAGTACAAAAAATGTAATGAGGATAGGTCTGTCTCAGTTTATCATAACACATCACAGCCATCATCAAAAATGTTTTTAAAAAAGCATGGGCCTGTATGCGTTTACTCATTGTTACGGTAGGTACTCATTTCTAATTTCAATGAATTATTTGATGTTATTTTAGACTTTCTATGACTTGTTTTAATTGTCCATTAAACATGTTATAAAAAGAACTTTGGACAAAAAAACCTTACATTTATATAAATCATGCACAACATCCCACCATGCCATGGTCAAATGTAGTTACTATTCTTATACTGATAGCATTCAACCTCATAATGTTGATGTATATAAACACACACATATCAAACTTTCAGGATCAGCGACCGTCAAAATCCTTAACCAAAATCGCATTGAATTATGAAGGAAAATGGTTGTTTTTGCTTTATTAAAAGTCACTAATCATGTTTTCTAGAAAAGATTTTCCTGCATACAGATATATTTCTAAATAACATTTTGGTCCTTTTTAAATTTGAATATAGTCACACATCTCTATTAAAGAAAATGTTTTTTTCGGTTAATATTTACACTTAACAATCTTATAACTATGTAGGTATATATTTTACCTTATTATGTTAGATATTTGTCTGATCGTGCTGGAAATAGCAAGACATGTTGAAGAGATATGCTTTATGTCACCATATCATATTAATTTCAAGTCACACACTATTAAAGCGAACTAAAAAACAAAATGATAAAGGTGAAGGAGCTGAAGACTGTATTGTTTCGCATAAGAAAGTGATATTTATTTGGCCTTAGTTTATATTGCGCCAGAGAATTCCCCGTCCTATGACTTATATGAGAACGACTTGTTTGATGCCTTAGAAAATGACGATTCACATTTTAGCAGTTAGTGTTATGGTTTTATAGCAGGCAATACCAATATCCGAGTCGGACAAAAATGGGACTATGTAGAAAATGATTGAGATTGCACTTAGTTTGATTTCCGATCAAACCGGTTTGGAGATTATTTTCTAGATCTTTGTAAAATTACAGACATGAGATTGGTAAACGGTAGATTTTCTGGGGACAATAACATTTCAAAACCAACCCGTATTACACATAACGGACAAAGTACCGTTGATTACATATGTACACGATCTTACCGAACATTCTTATCATGCTCATTGTATCGTTCACGTTTAAAACACAGTTAATAAAACATGAGTACGATTAAGAGGATGATATTTCAAATGTGATGATAAATACCGAAATGTTTTTACATGACATTACGTATGGAATGTCTGACCTTGAACAAACATTAAAGAAAGAGATTGAACACTTTTTGAATATATGTGGAAAGGGTTATTTTGAGCACAACAAGTCTAAAAACCGTCAGTTTTCAGATAAAGGAAACAATCAGCCTTGGTTTGACAATATTTTCAAGATTAAGCGGTACAGCTTTAGATCATCACTTAAAGAGTTCGAACAGTTTACTTATTATTATTGCAGAAAAAGGTAGTTGAATGTAATGAGACGATGTCGCCCTCGAGAGTTTTGGAAACTGTTAAATAAGAAATCTTCGTTATGTTTTTTTTTTGGGGGGGTGTTTCTTAAGAAACCCTTTACACTCCATTTAAAGAGTTGTCATCTAGACACGGAGCACAACATATGAATTGATGAAGTCAATGATTTTAAATCATATTTCAATTATCAACAAATCAAAAGCACTTTTGAAGAATTAGATAAATACATTACTCAAAGTGAGATTCGCCGTTCATGTAAACAGTTAAATAATAATAAAGCTTGCTCACAAGATAACATATTATATGAATATCTAAAAGAGAGTGTGGACTTAACAGTTAGTTATTTTGAACTACTGTATTTAACTATATATAAGAATATTTCCCAAAGTTGGTCTTAATGTCTTATAGTACCAATATACAAGAAATGCGACGCATCTTATCCTAACAGTTTCATGGGCATGTCAATGATAAGCTGAACTGTTCACTGTTGTATTGAATAAAAGGCTCAAAGATTGGACGGTGCAAAACGACATTCTAACAGACGCCCGGTTTGGATTTAAATCCGGTAATAGCACGACTGATTCTATCTTCATTCTTAATTCCCTGATTGGAAATCAGTTTAATAGTTAAGACAAATTATTTGCCTGTTTTTTCGTAAGGCGTACGATTAAATTGATAGAAATGCGCTGTGGTTTTAAGTTTAAAGTAAATTCCTGTTGAATGGCAAAGCAGTCAAAAGTATGTTGTTCATTTGGGAACTACACTGCCCAGCAACCAAACAAATACAAACTCTTTCAAATTAGCCATTCTAAAGGGGAGAGCTGCTTACTACGCATATACCAGTGCAGGATTAAGACAAACGGGAGTAAACCCCGTCAACTCCCGTTATCTATACATACCGACAATACTTTACGGGTGCAAAACGTGGTCAAATATGAATAATCAGGATGTAGGACACGTTCCAGAACTCAATATTGAAAAACATTCAAGGGCACCCTAACAGAACCAGGTAGCATATAACAGAATCCATGCTAGGTATATATCCATTGAACTCAGTCATTCATATCCGAAAGTTAAACATTTTTACAAAAGAGGATCTATTTCACCAAGCTCTATTGTTAAAGCTATATTCATATTCACGGTATACATTCATACTATAAAGCCATCTCACGTTCGAGATTTTGTGCCAGATATATACTACCTATTACGAAAATATAATATTACCAATAACAAATTTTGTGTAACAAATTTTCCCCTGTTAAAATCTTGGAAAAAAACATCCGTAATGTTATCAAAACAACGCATGAAGACCAATCAATGACGAACCAATTTACACAAGAAAAAGATTACCGCATAATTCATCCCTCGCGTAAGATAACGATTGTCTGGAACATAGCATCTACAACCGATGAACTACGCTCCGCATATATTGTGTCAAAGTATGGGCCGGATCCCTAAGTAACCGTGAACACAGCATTTGCTCGCTCTGTGACCAAATCACTCATTACGACTATGCAAGTCATTACGTAGCATCCTGTCATGCAACATACTCCCTACGTAGTATATTCCTTGATTCAGTCAAACAACTAAACGGCCACTCATTATATAACGAGCTCATCAGCGACATCGATGATGGGTCTGTCCTGAGAAGGCTTCTTGGAATGCACCCTAACACATATATTCATTGTGTCAAATAGTTTACAGGATATGTCACTCATATGTCGCAGCTGTTTGCAGGCCAAACGTTTACTATTATAAACAAGAAGGCCAACACAAACTAAAAATAATAATAGTATACCATGTGTGAATGGGTGTTTGGGCGTATGAAGATGTGAGAATGAAGAATGATAACATGTCAGCATTGATGAAAGAAATATGTCTCCAGTTTCTTTTCTTTTGTGTTGAATTGATATATTCATAACTTGTATTTTTTTGTATGTGAAGAAATCTCCAAATATATTGGGGAAATAAAAGGAAACAAACAATCAAGCCATACACAAGCATAGGTTATCAATTAACCATGCAATTTTTAAAAGTGTTTAAAAAGTATTACCCTAAAAGTGGAAACCATTGCTCCAAAAGGCGCCCCCAAAATGGTGGCCGGTCTGACCTTTTGGCCTCACGAATTGATATTTATATAGTATTCTATTCAATTATTGATGCCTTTCCAACTGCACATACATAGAGCACCAAATTGAACAGGAATTAGCTCCAGAAAATACTTGAAAGTGTGCATACAAGCCAATTTGTTATTATTTATACTTCCAATAAAGTGATGGAAAATTTGACTAAAGTTGACTATATCGTCGTTTTTCGAAAGTACTCTACACAAACATCTATATATAATCTATAATATATTTTGCATTTAGGAGAGAAATAGATAGTCTAAAGTACAAGGGCTCATCAACGGTGTATCTATTTAGTAGCAAATGCCTTTAAATGCGCCATACTGTCTTCTTCTGTTGATTTTAGGCCGGAAACGCGAACAATACCCTAATAACTCGATTTAACCAGCCTGTGTATAACACTTCACAATACTGTTAAAAAATTTGTTTGCTGCAGAGGCGTCAGAAAGCTTCTATATATATATAGGAATAAGGGACAAGAATAGTTATAAGATTTTTTGATGAGTCTGCTTGAAATAATTATTGTCAGAATAAAAATTCATGGTCAAAAAATGTAATGCCTTTGTTCCACCCATTCCCACTTGTATGCGCATCTATAGTATATATGTTTACAAAACAGTGTGGGAAAAGGAGAAACTGCTCATTATGATCAATTTCTCGGTTTGACGCAATGTTATAAAAGTTGTTTGTTCCAGATGTGTTGATGCTGGAGAGGGTGAAGAATCACTGACGAATTGTATAAGTATAGAAATACATGAAGGAAGTATTAAAGGTTTTGAACTCAAGATGGATATTAAAATTTTGAAATGTTGAAACTTCTGCAAATATTGTTTATAAAGACAACACAATAAGTAATTAATAATTAAAAAATATTTTGGCAGTAAAGTTTAGATACAAATCAATTGAAAG
Organism: Clinocardium nuttallii; assembly: GCA_031471495.1. NCBI lineage: Eukaryota > Metazoa > Mollusca > Bivalvia > Cardiida > Cardiidae > Clinocardium > Clinocardium nuttallii. The sequence continues at coordinate 7,216 of JAUELF010264168.1, read as the reverse complement.
TCATGAAATTGTACTAAATTTTGCTTACTGGGAACGTTTATTTTACTCGAAAGTGAAATTATTACTCTAATCTTAACCCAGAATTATTATTCTAATATTTCGAGATATCTTTTGAACAGTTTTAAAACTTTGACTATGCTATCTTTAATCTGGAGCTCAGCACGTTAAAAGGTAAAACTTTATCTGTTGTAGATATTGTATTTATACACACATTTATACATATAAGTAATTTGAATCAGATTACTTTAAAATCGTCATAGTCTGGAGGAAAGCAGGATGATTCTTAATATAAGAAAGTACATTTCTGAGATTAAATGCAAATCTTAATTTAGTTGGAAAAGTAGAAATTAATCATCATGAGAAATTACTATGTGTTTACATGTCACCTGCTTCTGATACGTCAGTAGTAGTTTGTAAGTACTATTTTCTGTAGATGCATTCTGATGCCTCTGCAGCAGACGCATTCATAACAAGTAATTTCCCTTTTTGTCAACTATATTCAATTATAACACTTTTGAATATCGAAATTTATTTTTTCTTAAAATGTTTTCAAAGTGATCTGCTGCATATTTGTCGCATGTGGAAAAGGGTTAGGAAAAAACCCTGAAATTATCCTATCACCATCTAGAGCTAAACAATTTTTTTTTATCTTATCGTCCCAGTTAAGACTACTTCCTTACTGTTTGTAATTCTTTATTTGATGTGGATGACTTTTGAACCACCTGAAACTTAAAGAGAAAAATAAAAAATGCTTTTATTGAACAATTTCTTTCTCCTTTTGTTTGCATTTTCACAAAATGCAATTCTTTATTGTCTATGATATTCATATTTTTTTCACATTCAACACATCTGCAGCAACCCTTTGAAAACATCTGGGCAAACATACTGTAAAAACGGTAAAAGGGGAAATTGCTCGTTTTGAGCATTTTCTGCATTTGTACAAAAGCTTCCAAGGAAAAAAAGCTATGAGAAAGGATTATATAAGAAAGAATCTCTAAATGATGCACTTGTATACATACAATCAACTATTAAGTAACAGGTTAAAAACCCACAATAACTTGTAATTCTTGGCTATGGCAGAGTTGAATCTTGAATAATCATAGGGAAGCAGAAATCTTCTTTTCTAAATTAACCCTTCTTTGGAAAGTGTTTATATAAAGGAGGCATTCCATTTTTTTCTCGGACATTGTTGGAAAGGGAGAATATGCTCATAGTGATTAATTTCTTCATTTCCAAAAATATTTTCTTTTCAAGAATACTAACATTTATTATGATATTAAATGTTAATTCCCTAAACCTCTATGTACCTGTCCCTTTTAAGCAAATACTAAAATTAAACCCTTCACCATATGTCAGCTGCAATTGAACGCATCTGTAGCAGACATTATTTGAAAACATTCTTGCAGCTTTTCCTTTTGCCATAATGTTTACAACTCGTTTAAATTATAATACTTTAATTCATAGTGAATTTCCATATGTTTAGCTAGATGCAAAAAGTCGTCTGCTGCAAATGTTGTTCATGTGGGAAAGCGTGAACCTTGTCCTTGTAGATTAGTTATATGTGGGAAGGAGCTAGACATGGGATTGTCAAAGTGATTTTCATTGTAGATATATACATAAAATAAATCACATGTTAGTGCATGTTAGTGCATATAGAATAACCACTAAATAGTTCATTGAATATAAACTTTCTTGTTTGGGGGAAAACCTGATTTAACCAATCTACGTAATATATATATATATATATATAGAATTACAACTAAAGAGTTCATTGAATATAAACTTTCTTGTTTGATTTTACCAATCTACGTAATATATATAAATAGTGCCAACCTTTATTCTGTATGATATTATAATTTGAAAGAACTTTATAAATTAAAACAATTCAGAACATATTAAAATGAAAATAGTCATAACATGAAGATATACGTATTGGCTATTCAGATTAACTTTGAAAACATTTGCCATATATATCTAAATATGTTTGCAGTCTTACACATGATAGACTAAATTTATTAACAATTTCCCACATGAAACAAATCTGCAGTAGACACGTTTGAAAACATATTGGCAATAATCTCTGCAAATGAAAGTATAATGATTGAAAAGTGTTGAATACTTTGTGACAAAGGGACACATTGCTCATTTTGAGCAATTTCTTCTTTTGTCACAACATTTCCAAAAACCGTCTGTTGCAGAGGCGTTTAAAAGCGTCTATATATGGAAAGTGGTTAACAATTTATTGAGATAGCTGAACGAGGGCTAATGTAAAACTTGAATACTGTTTCTGGCTGATTTATAAATAAACTGCGCTGTTAATTGTAGACTTTTCTACTATATCATGTTGTCTAACAATTAAGCACAAAGACTGCAATAAAGTGTAAATTAATGTAATAAATAGAGAATATTATGTCCCTGACGTAAGATATCAACTTTATCTGACGAAGTTGGGACAATTATCCTTGGACACCCGTTACATATCTGATACTGTGCTCATTGCAAGATAAATATTTATTCGGAATTGTAGTATCATTTTACCAGTATAAAACTATAATTGAAACACTCGCTACTTTGAGTTTTTAAGGTAACATTACTGAAAAAATGTTTTCAAACGTTATCTGCTGTATAGGGGTCAGTGAGCGTCTTTATGTGAGAAAGCGTAAACAAGTAACTTCACGTGAAAGAGACATTGTTCGAAACAAATGATCCTCAAACTTCACATGCAAATTCTCTTGGTAACCCTTATCACAATTTGTTCAATGACTTACATTCTTTATAGAACTTTGGTTGCATAGGATCAGAAAGGGGTGAACATGGCAAAACTGTAAAATTCTTTTCCTCTGAATCCGCTTGTCAAATTCCAAGATACCCTCTACAAAATTGTCTAAGCCATTTCATTCAAATGAAAGTGCTTGCCTGCTTTCAAAATAAAAAAAGAAGAAATTGTCCCCTAGTGCGCCTTTATACATTTGGTAGATTAATTATTGATTGTTTGGTCCGTTTCGCCGTTTTCAACATGTTTAGCTTACCTTAGCACAGAGTGCTCATGGCGAATTTTTGTGATCGCCCTTTGACCGTCGTCAATAATTTAACACTCTAGAGGCTACTTTTATCATTCAATATTCATGAAACTTATTCAGTTTGTTTATCTTCGCCAATTGCAAATATTTATCATGCCAGGTCAAAAACTAGGTCACTAGGTTAAATTGTATGTTAACCTTCTTAACACTCTGGAGGCAGCATTTTTAACTTAAGAAAGTTGAACTTTTGTCAAATTTGAGGAATACATTTTTAACACCCTATAGACTGTATATATTGCTTCAGCAGCTTGAGACTTTGTCAGAATGTATGCCTGAATGATATATAGGGCAATATCGAATATGGGTAATGTCGGGAGGAAATCTATGTCACAATGTCAAATTGAAGGAATGTCTTGTTATTCCTCTGGAGGCCGCATTTTCAACTTGAATTTCGGTATTGTTTAATTGCAAGATAAGATTTAAATACGGGTCATGTCTGATAAAAAAAACTAGGTCACTAGGCCAAATTAAAGGAAATGGAAGCAGTATTTCTAACTTGAAGTAGTATTTCTAACTTGAGCCTGTTTACATTATGTCAGAAGGATTGCCTTGTGATGATATATATGCTAAAAAAAGGGTTCCTATGCTAAATTGAAGGGACATCTTGTGTTTGCTAACCTTACCACACAATGAGTTATTGTCATTGACTATGTGGCTGATTTAACCCATGTGAGCGATCCAGGGCCACTTTGGCCCCCTTGTTTCAGCTATATCACATTTTTGTCTGGATAATGTACAATCTTAACTATTACAATCCACTCAAATGTTTAAGCCATCTTAGTTTGTTCAAACCATTGGCAGTCATGGTAAAATCCACATTGATTGGTCGAAAGACATAACAATATGGCAGCATCAGAAATAAATGGCCCAAATTATTTTAAATTTTAAATTATATCTCTAACTATGATTGCTGCGGCATCAGAAAAGTGAATAAAATGTCTTAATTTTTAAAATTCGTTTCCTCTAGATCAGCTTGTCGATTTCCAATATACTTTGGAAGGAATTGTCTATTAGGTGACCCTTTACAAAAACTGTTGTAACCATATTGATTGGTTGAAACACATATTCCGACCAGGCGGCATCAGAAAAGGGGCAAGATAACAAAACATAATAATTCCATTCTTCTGAAAGTTCTTGTTAACCATCTTGTGGCCATCTAAATTAATTGTAAAAGCCGCATTGAGTTTGCTGAAAAACATAGCTTGCATGAGAGGGGTCATCACAAAAGGATAAAATAAACTTCAAAAACATCTCCTCCTAATTAACTTGTTCATTTCAACCAACATCACAGGAATGTTCCGTTGGTAATTCCATTTCAATTGTTCGAAGATTCAATGACTTATGACCAATGTACTTTCTCCTTTAAGATATTCTATTTACAGTTTCCACTCCTTGCAGTTTCATCCCACCTTAATAACATTGTCCCCGATTTTACAAATTACATACACTCAACTACTTTAAAAACGCACCACTGGTATAAGTTTAAAATAAAGCATTTTACGTGACTCAATTTTAATGACTTTGACAACAACAAACGTTCATATATTGTTAATAATAAACAGTAAATTTCATTTGGAAATTTTAAAATCTTGCAGACATATCACATCTGAAAGTGTGATATCGCGGTTATGAAAACTCACAGGTCAATAACGAGTGTAGCTACCATTAGCGGCAGTGCAAGCCATACACCTACGCCTTGATATTTGCTGTTGTGGAATCTGACCCCACTCTTGTACTAAGGCTCGGGTGAGCTCATGTACGTTATTTGGCTGAGGGACTCGGGCCTTAACACGCCTTCCAAGTATATCCCAGGCATGTTCAATCGATGACATGTCTGGGGACAAGGACGGCCAATCCAGAGTTTGGATAATATTGGCAGCTAATAATTGCGTGGTAAGTCGCGCTGTGTGTGCAGGCGCATTATCTTGTCTCCCAACACCGAAATGTTTATATGTCTACAGACACTTTTTTTTAAAGTGGTGCTGTTTTAAAGTAGCTGAGTGTAGTCACTCACTAAAAACAAATTGCGGTAACTTGTCGGGATAACAACCGGAAAATGGATTTTACTTGATATCACGTATGCACTGAAACAACTCCATAGAACTGTGCTGTTTATTTATAGGAAATACAGAATTGAAAATGAAAATGTATTTATATGCATGTCTGTGAATCGAGAGTCGAATTAGTTTTCGATTCCGACTCAAAACTTCCTTTTTCACAGAGAGTCAAGTGCCAGTGATAACATAAAAAACCAATCGAGAATCAAATAATTGATAAATGATAGTTAAAAAAAGTTGATATTTTATAAAGATATAACAAATTGACACGCTTATAATTTCCTCCGTGTTCTATATTGTCCGCAGTTTTTTCTTTGTTCTATATTGTGCGCATTTTCCCCTATGTTCTAAATTGTCTATAGTTTCCTCTATGGTCTTTATTATCCGCAGATTCCTTTATATTCTATATTTTTCGCAGTTTCCACTATATGATAATTATCTTTTTCCCTTTGTCTAATGTTTTCCTCAAATCAGTGGTGCAAACGTCCCTTGACACCTCTTTAACCAACTCTTTCAAAATGTTGGAAATAAATTTAAAAGCATTGCATTTAATTTTCACTTAGCTAAATGATTAGTTTGCTTGAATGATGTCAAACGTCGCCTTTAACAATATTTCAGTTATATCACGCCGTATACATATAGATAACAAAGTATTTTATTTCTGCTTTGATATTATAATTTGAATCTCAATATATTTCTCATTGTTAGACAGAAACATTAATTTGATTTTGATATACAAGTGTATGTGTAAATTGCAAGAACAATTAACGGCTAAAATCTAAAATATAGTGATAATCAATTGGTGTGCTAAGCAGGAACTACCGAGTTAGCAGATGCGCATAATTAAGGGAAGTTACTTGTATCAAACGTGAGTAGACCTCCATACAGTGTGTACAGTAGTTTGCGTTCAACTCCTATATTATTCAATATATGGACATAACAAATTGCTATTGTTAAATGTTCTTGTTAGAATCGATATCGATTTCCAAATGCAATCGACAGTTAGCCCCTTGCTGTCAGGACTATCAGTGCGTTAATTTATAGTAGAATGGATAGAGCTGAAGAAAAAGCTGCAAGAAGCACGACTCATTCGTACAAGATTCTATGCGTTTCCTATGTAAATTAGCCATGCTGCTGAAATGTAGCCTACATATTGCATTCGGCAATATGTAGGCTACGTCTATCTTTTGATCTCCGACTATCCGCCGTTATAAAACTGTTCAACAAAAAAATCTCTTTGTATAAATTGACAATTGATCAATAAGCTCCTGTCTGACTGGGCTGCGACTGTTGGCGACAAATTGCGAACGGCATTCCAAAATGTATCGAAACGCTCGCTGGGACATAGGGGCCAGTGCCCGTGGGTCGCAGGACCTCGGTACACTGTCGCGGGAATTTTGAACATGTACAAAGAAATTGCACGACAAATTGTTTCTCAAATTAGTCATACATACCTCGCTGCTGTCCAGAACCCGTCTGGAACTCTACGAGACAGAAAGTGCAAGAAATGTAAGACAACTTTGTTAGGGATTGGCGACCTATGAAACCAAATTGCGACTTATTAGAGACGAAAATGAGAATCTGACAGTCATAATATGACGCGAGACATGCGCGACAGCATTACGAATTAAGTGAGAATAAATTGCTGACGCACTATTACACTCTGTAGTTGTAGAGGCACTCTGCGGCTGTCAATTGCCACTTGGAGTGTGGTTTCATCATCCAACCTCTAAGGTAAAATGCATCCTCACCAACAAGGTAGTATGTGCCCTTAGTGTCGCCTCCTGGTAGAGGTTCTCGAAATGGCAGACCAGCTTTGTCTTGCTAGAGAGCATAATATAGTCCACACTCCCTGGGCAGTCCAGCATCAGAGTCAACACCATAGGCACCCACATCAACATTCATACACATATGCTTATGGTTGGCAACCTCCAGGGCTAGTATGCTGATGCTCGCCTGTATTGTTGTAGTACAGAATGCCTGAGTGCGATGGAGCTTCCATCCTCATACACTGAACCGGTTTAGAAACGCCACGATTTCCATTTAAATAATTTTTATTTCAATTTGTTTTATTTTATT
>JAUELF010264157.1:0-11181 GCA_031471495.1 Clinocardium nuttallii | reverse complement strand
GAGATATTCTATTTTTTGACAAAATATGTTCAAAGTCGTCTGCTGCAGAATTGTTGTATGAGGGAAAGGGTTAACAAAATATTCTGTTGTCCATCGCAGGTTAATAGACATCTACTCCAAGTTGATAATAGCCACAGATGTTGCCAAAGGTATGAAGTACCTGCATAACCTGACTCAGCCTATCATACATAGAGATCTGAACAGTCAGAATATTCTACTAGAGGAAAATGGACATGCTGTTGTAGCTGATTTTGGGGGTGGGTTGCTTTTTCTTATCTTTTAGCTCATGTTGTTATATGTTGTCTTGGTCTGTTAAGTCAATCTAGGTAAATGTGAGTTCGAAACCCCAGCTTGGCAAACATTCTTTCCGACATTTGACAAAGGTCAATTAGACAAGCCTCATTCGCCTTCAACCAATCGGCTAACAGTCTATGTGAAAAAGCAGCCAGTTGCTTGGAAAAAATGTTGTGTGGAGTACAGATCTGAGAAAGCCAGGAAACACATGATTAGGTGAACTGGCTGCCGTGATATGAATAAATAATTTTTGGAAAAACCCCAATCAATTAATCCACGTGGTCTGTTTAACCCTTTTCCAATAAAAAGATGCGTTTTGATGCATATACAACATATGACTTTTGAAATCATTATGGTAATAGGAGAAATTGCCCCTTATGAGAATATTTATATAAAAAATATCAGGGATAAGAAAAAAAAAAGTTTCCCAGAAAGAAATGGTTCCCATGTGAGATTGTCAGTTGTCGGGATGATATGAAATGACATTATATATTATGTCACCATGTCAGTTGTTGGGATGATATGAATCGACATCATATATTATGTCACCTCTTATCTTGCAATACATTATTTTTAAAGTGACAAAAGTGCCATAAACAATACTAAACATGATCCATAACACAATGTTATGGCAGTAAGGAGATAGGATACCAATTTTAAATGATGAAATATGTAATAATTAATACAATTTATGCCAATCAACTTTCGATACATAATTTCTTTCCCTCATGATTTAAAGGGCTAAAAAGATTTCTTTTCCTTTGCAGAATCTCAGTTTTTAAGGACTTTAGAAGATAACATGACAAAGCAACCAGGGGTAAGAAAAAAAAAGTGCTTTAACCCATTACCATATATAGACGCTTTCTGACGCCTCTGCAGTAGACGACTTTTGAAAACACTTTTGCCACAATGTTTTCAACTCTTTTCAATAATTATACCAATATTTATAGAGCTAATCCGCATTTTTGCCTAGATGTTTTCAAAGTCGTCTGCTGAAGAATATTTGTATACATGTGGGAAAGATTTGTTTTGTTTGTGTAAGACAGGACTAGAATAGATCTTAACTTACTGCAAATATCATTATACATTAACCCTTTCCCACGTATAGACACTTTCAGATGCCTTTGTAGCAGACAAATTTTGAAAACATTGTGTTAAAAGGAGAAATTGCTCAATGTTTTCAAGTTTTCAAAATTGTCTTTTGTAGAGATTTTCAATATTTATGCCTAGATGATAAGTTGTTGGTATGAGTCAAGGTGCTGTCTTGGGGGTATTTATCATCTTTAGTGATAGTTCTAGTTAGAATTTTAGGTTGTCCCTTTACCCCACACAGACACATTTTCATGCAATCTGCAGCTGATGAATTTTTAAGTAATTTCTCCTTTTCTCCTATTCAATGACTTTACTTTTTATTAAAGAGATTTTCCATCAAGATGCCGTCTGTATAAGTGTATCAGCTAAAATGTTAACACTTTCCAACAAACAGCAAATCTGTAGCAGACTACAGCAGACTACTTTGAAAACATTTAGTAGAAAATGTCAAAAATCCCTCTTTGTGAAAGTGTTATTATTTAATAGAGTTGAAAATATTGTTGCAATTGGAAAAATTGTTCATGATGAGCAATTTCTTCTCCTGCAACAACGTTTTCAATTGGCATCTGCTGCAGATGTGTCAAAATGTGAATGCAGGTGGTAAAGCATTTATTAAAGCAAAGACAGTTTAAACGTTATTTTTCAATAATCTGTTTGAATTTTAGACTGATTTATCATGTTTTTTAAACCGACTCAAATTGTTCTTTTATTTTATATCTTTATGAAGACTATTTAATTGGCAGAAACCTGTAGAGAATAAAATACCCATCACTAGATAGGTGCCTGTAGTTAGTCTTTCTTATCCCTTCATTCTTGTGGACTCAAATTTAGAATAATTGGATTTTATTTTAAATTTGTTATTTACAGTAGTAGTAGCTTTAACCCTATCCAGCATGCTAACGCAAGTGCAGAAGACGATGTGATAAAAAAATACGGTAAAAGGAGCACTTTTTTTCAAATGAGCAAATTCTTCTTTTGTTACCATGTTTTCAATTATATTAAATAGAAAAGGATTATTACTAATTTACTTTCGTTTATCAGATTTACCATTAATTTGTCTAAATATTCTTAAATTCATCATTGCTGCAGATTACTTGTTATATGTGGGAAAGGTGTTAAAAGTGGAACCTTTTCTTTATACACAGAATTTACGTTGGATGGCGCCAGAAATATTCACTCAATGTACAAAATACAGTATAAAAGCGGACGTGTTTAGTTACTCACTCTGTCTATGGGAACTTCTAGCTGGTGAACTGCCTTTTGCTCATTTAAAACCAGGTGAGATATGTTTTTCAATAAATTGTTATAAAATCTTGGCCAATTCAAAATTTGGTCATGAGAGGTCAAAAACTAGGTTACATGGTCAAATTGAAGGAAAATTTTGTTAACACTCTGTTGTAGAAGGTCACCTTAGGAACATTGCTATCAAATTTGAATCCAACACTAGACCAAATTGAAGAAAAATCTTGTCAACATTCTGAATGCCACACTTTTAATTTAAGCATGTTGAAACTATGTCAGAATAAGTGTTTTGATGATGTCTAGGCTAAATTCAAATATAGGTCATGTCCAGTCAAAAACTTGGTCATAAGGTGTCACTCAATGTGCAAAAAAACAGTATAAAAAGCTCTAAGCTGGGAACTGTCTTTTGCTCATTTAAAACCAGGTAACATATTAATGTAGTATTTTAATAAATAAATTATAGAGACCAATTGCTTTGATTTAGCATGAGCCTTTTAGCCTCTATAGGCCCATATTATGGTAAACACTCGTATTGCATGTACAAGCATCTGACAGGTGCGAAGTAGATTAAGAGACAGAGTTAGAACAAGGGAGTACGGGTGCGATACCCTAGCTCTTTCCAAAAAGATGCCTTGGTTCTTAAACATGCTCACTGTATAGCACTCATACAAGTGAGGCACTTTTTCCTGGAATGGATGTTTTTCAATAAATTGATATAAAAAATATGAATTGTGTACTGAATCCTTCCCTACTTATAGATGCATATTGACACTCAGCAGCACACAGCTTTTAAAAACTTAAAACTTAATTGTACTAAGCAATTTCTCCTTTTGCCCCAATGTTTTCAACTTTTTTCAATAATTAAAACTTTCTTTCATATATGTTTTTCTTACTTTTGCCTAGATGTTTTCAAAGTTGTCTGCAGCTGTTTTATTGTTTGTGAGAAAGAGTTAAATACCTTATATTACAAGACGTTTTTTTCTATGAAAAGCAATTGCTTTGTTGCGTGTTAGAAACTTCCCACATGAGTGAAGCAGATTTAAAGCTAATTGCTAGATTTATACGTTGCCTGCCAAGTCAAAGTGACACATAGGGATCACTCCCTTTTCCAGTGTCTGCTCATCTGTCACACTTTGACTTATTTGACAGGCTATAATTGTGTTCTTTCAAATACTGATTATTTTCATTTTTCCCATCTCTCGTCTGTAGCAGACATATTTTGATAACCATTGTGTCAAAAGGAGAAATTGCTCATAATGAGCAATTTTCAACTCGTCTGATTTTCGAAGAAAAAAAGTCATGTGATTGTGATGTCCTCATCTACATCTTCGTATGTGTCACATGATAATGAGCAATTTCTCCATTTGCCACAACAATTTCAACTCTATTCAATAAGCATACTACCATTTGCCACAACAATTTCAACTCTATTCAATAAGCATTGTAGAGATTTACTATACTTTTAACTTTATGTTTTCAAAGTCGTCGTTAAAATTACTTTTCTGTTATTATGTTTGTAGCGGCAGCAGCAGCAGAGATGGCCTATCATCAGACACGCCCACCTGTGGCCGTCACTTTTCCCAAACCTATACCGTCTTTACTTCAAGTTGGCTGGAGTCCAAACCCAGAGGTAGTGTTACCAGTCAATATTGACTTCACAGTTTAATTTATTTTGACATACATATATTTCATTAAACCTGTGATTTGTTTTAAGTCAGTAGCAGCATGAGCTGTCAATCTAAAGGTTGTGAGTTTAAACTCAAGCTTGGTTAACATTCATTCTAGCGTCTTTGTTTACCACTTATGAGCTAACAGTCTTACAGCAAGTTTTATTCGAAAGACTGTTGTGTTGGGGGGCTGGTGTGAGAAACACCTGTGTAGGTGAACTGGCCAAGGTGATATCACTGAAAAGTTGTTGAAAACAGGATTAAAACCCAAATAAATAAATTTAAGGAAATACTGTTGTAGGAAAGACAGAGACATAAAATACATATTGTATTTAATGTCTCTGGGATAGACAACACACAATAAACCCTTTCTCACAGTCAAAAAACTTGCAGCTGACGACTTTGAACATATTTTGTCAAAAAATGGAAAATCTCTATAATTGAATGGATAACCAATGACTAAAAGTGGAAAACATTGTTGCAAAAGGAGAAATTGCTCATTATGAGCAATTTCTTCTTTTGCCACTATGTTTTCAAGAGTAATCTGCTTCAGAGGGGTCAGAAAGAGTCTTGATTTGTCGTAGTAATCGGTGTACAAGGTTAGAGCCATGTCAATATTGTTTTAAATTATCCTTACATTTTCTCACAAACAACAAATCTGCAACAGACCCAAATATCTAGGAAAAAATAGGGAAACAACTTTATAAATGAAAGTAAAAGTATTGAATAAAGTTAAAAAGTTGCTTTTTCTCCTTTTGCCACAATGTTTCAAAGGTCGTCTGCTGCAGATCCTTCAGAATGTGTCTGTAGGTTGGATAGGGATAAGATGTATTAAATTTAATAATAAAGTTTAATACTTGTCAGGACATTCTCGCTATGACTGTTTGGTGAAAAATGAAGAACCAGATCAGACTGCGCATAATTATGCAATCTCTATGCAAAACTGGCAAGTTCAGCTCCTACTTGTTTATTTTAAAGACGAGAATAACACAACAAAACTAGGCATCTTTTTTGTTTACTTTTAAGCTCTTTTACTTGCATTTTGTGTTTGATTTTTTTACCTTTCCAAAGTAAAGTAAATTTATTAAATACAGTTGAAACCATTTTGACAAAAAGAAAAATTGCTTCTTTTACTTTTGCCAAAATGGTTTCAAAAGTTATCTGCTGCAGATGCATCAAAATGGGCTAAAATATAATAACATTTTCAGGACCGACCTGATTTCGTAGACATCGTACCTACACTAGAAGAATGCAAACATTCCCATGCTGTCCTCATGTTGAGTGAAACACCTGTGTACACAGCCATGTCACTCTCCGCAAGTCTTCCGGCGGTTATACGAGATCACGACGCCGACTCGGAGGGCAGATCTACCCCACCCCTAGCTGGTAACGTGTTGGCCCTCAGGAATAGGTGGGAGCAGGAGGCATCTAGAAACAGGTAGTTTAGAGATTTAGATAAGAAACATATTTGAGTCTGTGCATGAGAAAAGGTATTATTTGGCATTCCTGTAGTATCTGACCATCTGTGTTGGCCCTCAGGGATAGGTGGGAGCTGGAGGCATCTAGAAACAGGTAGTTTGGTTGGAGCTTTAACATACAACAAATCTGCAGCAGACAACTTCAAAAATATGTAAAAACAGTTATTGTGGGTATAATTACTGGAAAAGATTTGAAAACTTTGTGGGAGCAATTTCTTTTTTTGTCACAAAGTTTTTAAAAGTTGTCTGCTGCAGAGGCCTCATAAAGCGCCTACATGAAGGAAAGGGTTGAATAAGAAACATAATTGAGTCTGTGTATGAGAAAATGTACACTTTGGCATTTCTGAACAGTTTAGTATCTGACCATCGTGTCCACCAATTCGGTCTTATCAGAATAAACACAAGTTGACAGAATCTTCCAACAAGCTTGTGTAAGTAATATGTGGATATAGTGTCATTTATTTATTTAACAGTCAATCTTGATCAGACTTTGTGGATGTTAATCTTGATCTAAACGGGTCACAAAAGCCAACCATTTCTCATGCACTGGCTCATGGTGCTCTGTGAAAATCAATAATACTGCTATGTGAGACCAATTTAGACTAAGATTTACCTGCACATCCTTTCAGGAATCCGCTGTAGATGAGCGATTAGCGCTGGGGATACTCAGTCTCAGTGGTTCCCTTGGCTCAGCACACTTTTTAGCCTAGTACTGTGTGTTTACCCAGGGCCAGGCACATTTTCTAGCCTAGTACTAGCATAGCATAGCTCTGTGCAATTGCGACCAGTGCATCCATCACCTTGATCTGGATCTGTACTGTTTGACTAAAAGTTACGAAAGTTTTCAGGAAATTTTTGTCTAACAGTCCCTTTTTGGATTAGATTGAAAAGATGTTTTTGTTTAAATTCGGTACTGAACATATTTTGACGAAAAATGGAAGATCTCAAGAATTGGAAAGATAACTAAAATTGTAAACATTGTGGCAAAAGGAGAAATTGCACATTTTGTGCAATTTCTTCTTTTGTCACTGTTTTCAAAAGCCGTCTGCTGCAGAAACCTTTTCCCACATACACAAATCTGCAGCAGACAACTTTAAAAAATATCTTGGCCAAAATGTGGAAAATCTCTATCAATGAAAATATTATTATTGAATATGGATTTATAATTTGACACAAAAGGAATTGCTTATAACAAGCAATTTCTTCTTTTGACACAGGCAGACGACAGTCATGGAAGAGTGCCCTTGGGCAAGGCACATTTTCTAGCCTAGTACTGGTTCTTTACCAAGGGATCTTCAATATGTAAACTGTCGCCATGATATAACTGATCTAATGTTGAAATGGCGTTAAACTTCAATATAACAAACAAAGCTTCTGCAGTGAAGTTTTAATAAGATCGAAGTTTCCAGGAACTTTAACTCTCAAACACTCTTGAGTTGTTTAATTATTTTTCAGTACTGAAGACCTAGGACAGAGGCTACCTTTCCCACAGATCGACAAGAATGGTAACTCTTGATGGTTTTATAACCCTTTCTCCCATGCTACACGTCCGTCTGCAACAGACAACTTTGCAAACATTCATGATCAATTGTTGAAAGATCTGTTGAAATCAAAGTATGATTACTCAAAAAAGTTGAAAACATTGTAGCAAAAAGAATAATTGCTCATTATGAGCATTTTTTTCCTTTTGCCACAATGTTTTTAAAGTTGTCTACTGTTGATAATATCGAAAAACACCTGTATGTTGGAAAGAGATAATCTTGATTTTTCTACCTCATAAACATAAAGAGCAATTTCTACTTTTGCCATTTTCTTTTAAAACTATTCAATAATTAAAAGAGAAACTTACGTTATGCGTTTCATTTATAGAGATTTTCCAATATTGCTGCCTACATGTTGTCAGCTGCAGATTTGTTTATGTGGGAAAGGAATATAAAATGGGAGCTCATTGTCTGAATTTTTGTCTGTTCAACCTCGAATAATCTCTTATACAGTCCAACCTGTGTTAATCCTTTCCCTCATATAGACGCTTTCTATGCCTCTGCAGCAGATGGCTTTTTGAAAACATAGTGACAAAAAAGAAATTGCTCAAATCAAGCAATTTCTCCTTTTTCCACAACAAAGGTGGCCTTTGGCACAGGTTTGACCATATATGAAAATTGTGGGGAACGCAAAGTCACTGCACTGTCAGTTTGTGCCTGTAGTTATTCTGTTTTTGTGTCCGGTTCTCGTCCTGTATATATGTCCTGGCTATGTCTCAGAAATTGCAGGATGCAAAACTTTATGGGAACCTTCCTAACCATGAGTTCTTATTAAATCTCTTTCGCTGTTTCTAATTGACATAATTAGAAACACTGAAACACTTTTGTTTCATCACATTTTTTCATGTATTGTTTCTGATCAGTTGAATATTTTATGGTTGATTCACATTTTTTCAGGTAATGTTTCTGATCAGTTGAATATTTTATGGTTAATTCACATTTTTCCAGGTAATATTTCTGATTATTTTATGATTCACATTTTTTTCAGGTTATGTTTCTGATCCATTGAGTACCTTACGGATATCCATCCCAATGGAGGAAAGACGTCAATCTCGTTCTCTAGCAAGCAACAGTCCGTCGTCTTGATAACACCCCAAAACTTCACAAGATGTTATTATTTTGTGTGAAAACCTCCTACAGAAATAATATGGATTTTCTTCGAACCTAAGAGTTGTGGCTTGCTCGAATTGTGCAAAGTGGGATAGGTTTTGAAAAGTATGAAAAAACACTGCCCTTCTAATTAATGACCAGGTTTTTAATAAATTTGAAACCTTGTTATTAGGATGGCGAGGTTTTGTTTTGGCAGGCTTTAAACTTTGTTTCCACTCACTCACTCACTTTCTTCAGACTTTGAAGGAAGGAAGCTTAGACAGAAAAGGTCTCCATAGCGTAGTGGTATAGCGTCCACATTAAGATTTAAGAAATTCTCAATTTGTGTGCTGAATTTATCTCTGGGTATAGAGAACATTTTGCAAGTTGTATAATGAACAATTTCTCAGTTTGTTGCAATGTTTCCATCAAAGTTTTGATTCACATTCTTAAATTCTTACATGATTCTTAAATCTTTTGAGTACCCACAACATAGGATTTGGGTTTGTAATAAGGAGGTTATTATCATTCTAGGTTGATTGATTAATTAGTTTAGTTAAGTTTAAACTTTTTTTTATTACATTGATTGCGAAACAAGCTTTCAGCTTATATTTATCACGCTTGATGTCTGTCTCCTAGGACATTTGTTACGAGAGGTCGACGTGCTACCTCTGCACCACTGGCATCTACAATTGATAAGGGCGTAAAGCCATTTTCAAATTTATTCAATCATATCACAGCACCCATGTGTTAACGCTTATCTAGGCTTCTGCTCAGGGCTTCATCATTGCAAATTCAGCATTTTTTATCAAAATCGGTTTAATTCAAGGGTAATGGTAGTTATCCTTTTCCCACATGTATTTTGATGTATATGCATCATGCAACCCTTGCATACATCGTGGCAAAAGCAGTAATTACTCATTGTGAGCAATATCTCCTTTTGCCACATTTTTTTTCAACTCTATACAATAATTTTATTCAATTCCTCGAGTTTTTCCAGATTTTGATCTACATGTTTTCTACACGTGGGTAGTGTTATTATTAAATGTCTTTTACTTCATAATTATATATGTGCCAAATCTTTTTTTTTATTTTCATGTTTTAATATTTATTAACCTTTTTCCTTAATACAGAAATTTGATAAACCTGCAGCACAAAACTAAGTGGGAAGAGTAGAAGTTTGTGCAAAAACGAGAAATTGTCTCCATTTTTTCCTGTGTTGTTTTCAACTCTGTATTGAAATTATGCTTCCAGTAGAAAAAAAATTCTCTAAAAAAAACCTTTCAATGCAGAGGGCTCAAAACATTATTGTATTAGGTAAAGGGTTAATGTTGATTTACCTATGCCAGTAGTTCAAAAATACCATTTTGTAGATCTGTGTTTTTGTGAGATATAATACACTTATTCCATAATCCTGATTTTTTCATTGCAATTCTTGTTTAGTTTGTTATGACATATTGTTGCTTACCGGTACTTAGCCCTTTCCCCCTCAAACGATAATTCTGCAACAGACGACTTTGAACATATTTCGTCAAAAAATGGTTAATCCCTATAATTGAATGGATAACCTATGACTACAAGTGGAAAAGATTGTGGCAAAAGAAGAAATTGCTCGATCTGAGCAATTTCTTCTTTTGTCACTATGTTTTCAAAAAGCCGTCTGATGTAGAGGCGTCAGAAAGCGTCTATATGAGGGAAAGGGTTAAATTAACACGTTCCCAACGTGATATAACACATCTGCAGTGTGCGTCCTTGAAAACATTTCAGAAAAAGTGTAGAAAATCTCTACATATGAAAGTTTAATTTAGAAAAGGTCAAAACAAAGTATTGGAAAATCTCTTTAAATTAAAGTACAATTAATGAATACAGTTGGAAGCATTGTGACAAACGGAAAAGGGATCTTTATGAGCAATCTCTTAATTTGTCACAATATTTTCAAAAGTCGGTGCTGCAAGTACATCAAAATGCGTAGAGAAGTTACAAAGGGTTAAAGTCAATCTATATTTAGTGCATTAACAATCTGTGTGAGTAAATCGAAAAAAATATCCTTAATATCTTGTCCTATTTCTTCTTATTTCTTCGCATCTTGACCGGAATCTGCACTTTCCAATATCACCTCTACCCTTTCAATTTCACCCTCCCCCAGCCCAACTCCCACATTCAGACAATCGTATAAAACGTTTAAAAATGATCTGACAAAGAGTGTATATGTACATTGTAGCAAAGCTGTGAAGACATATCGTATCACCATTTACAACTACCCTGTGGTTCGATTACCCCCAATACATACTATTTAGAGGATCATTTGTGTTTTAGTGACAGATTTAATATATCTCGAACTTATACCAAAAAAACAATTGCTCTGTTTGTTTCAAGCATTGACGTACTATTAAAATACATGTAGGGACTGATTCAAGTAAGCCTATAAATTAAGACTGAGATATGGATGATGAAAAATTCCAATATATCCCGGATAACGAAGCAATGTCATGTAATTTACCCTTATTATAGGTGTTTCCCCGATGCCTGACATACACACCAAACCAGATACTGATATAGTCGACGAGGTGCATGCAAGACGTACAGTTCATGTTATTGATAATACTGACGGTGAACCTGATAAAGAACAGGGTAAGTAATACTATGTATGCTTTTTTAGCCAGGAATTTGGTTTGAGTTGCGTTTTTCGTTGCCTTTATCAATTAGCTCAGTCGGTAGCGACGAGGGCTGTCAATCCAGGGGTCGTGAGTTCGAATCCCGGCTCGGCCAACATTCTTT
>JAUELF010264147.1:0-11181 GCA_031471495.1 Clinocardium nuttallii | reverse complement strand
ATAGACATTTGTTCCATAGAACAGAATAGAATAATTCTGTTCCACTACACTCATTCTATATAATCGAATGGGTGAACTATGACTAAAAGTGATACAACATTGTTGCAAAATGAGAAGTTTTATCGTTTTTAGCAATTTCTTCTTTTGTCACTATGTTTTAAAAAAGCCGTCTGCTGCTGAGGCGTCAGAAAGAATCTATATGAGGGAAAGGGTTAATGACAATATGTCTTTGAATTGTGTCGTAGCGAATTGGCATTACGACTCAAATATTCTATATGAGCCGCTACACGAGAAAATCAACAATATGGCCTCTGCGGAATGTATTGACACATGTCAGCCTGCGCAGTCCGCGCAGACTGATCCGGGCCGACACATTCCGTCTCATGGAGATAGAGATATAGAATAACGATTCATGAAACAAAAACTCCACAGGAGGTGAAAAGTGTCTACCCGGGTAAGCTTGCGCGGCATGTTAAGGTTGATCCGGTTTCATACTTCACTCAGAGTCCATAATGTTGGTTTTCTCGCGAGACGGCTCATGTCAGTACTGTTTGTAAGTTAATCGTGAACTATCCACATTTCAAAGTGCCAAGGAGGAACGCTTTTTTACATGTAAGTCAAATTACGCCAAATACATCCGCTGACATGCTGATCTACACCAAAAAAGTCCGTCAACAAAATGTGTTTGCGTAGAAATGAGTGTTTACCATCAACAGCATGCATTGAATATATGACATTGATTATAAAATAATTGAAAATGTGGATAGGATGCACTGACAATGATTGATTTGATCATTTTTTGTATTTTGACCTTGATTGGAAGTGAAAGTATAGAATGCTAAAAAAGCCGGTTTTGTCCGGGACCATTTTTGGTCCAAAATGACGGTAACCTTTCGCCTGGTGGATCATTTCTAGCATAATGTATGACACACCCCCTAGTTTCTTTAGGTTGTTTTAAAGCTTAGAGGTAACTCTTTTCGATGATATATGGTGTTCTACATAAGAAACTCTTATAACGTGTGACATTTTTTTTTTAAATTTCAGAGGATACCGAGACGTTCAGGGAAAAACACAGACAGAGTCCGAGAGGAGCTGTGACATATTTGATAGAACAACTGAAAGAGAGTAACGAACCCGGGAAATGGCGGGCTTTTCTTGAAGCGCTAAGATCTGAAGGTAACTGCAACTCATTCGGACTCTGCTATTTACGTAAATAGATTTCGAGAAGGATTACATGCCGTTATTGGACCCTTTCCCTCATATAGACGCATATTGACGCGTACAATGATTGATGGTTTTGGTGTTAAACGCCGCTTTCAACATATTAAGTTATATCACTGCGTTTCCTATTGGAGTTACCAGTACTACCGGTCCATTTATCCTGACACCTCCCAGTCAGTGGTAATGCTATCCCCGCCACTATGAGCGCCAAGGAGGGCAGCTATTACTACCAAATATATAAGGCTTTTGTATGACCTATGCTGGGTATCGAACCCGCGACCTCCCGCACCCGAGGCGGACGCTCTACTACTACACCACCGATGCTGTCTTTGACGCGTTACAAGCGGAAATAAAAATAAAGCAACTCGTAATATTTCGGTATCATGTTTGAACATTGCTCTTAATTTTAGGATACGAATACATAGCCAGACTTCTACTAGAGGAGACCGAAGCAGACCATACGATAAACAGAAGAATTCTAAGACTGTTTACCCCCGAACTGATCAACCGAATAGACCCGGAAGAATTTATTGACCATCTTTTAGCCGAAGAAGTCATCAGTGACAGGGATCGAGAAGAAATTCAATGCGAAAAACGTAACAGAGGCGATATCGCGGCATCTCTCATGCTGTTAGAGAGGGTCCCAAAGAAACAGGAACACTGGTTTGAGACGTTCGTCAGGGTGTTGGAGAAATGTGGACTTGAGGATTTGATAGACTGTTTCCGGGTACCCGAGATATCAAGAGGTAGAATAATTAATCCTTTTCCACATTAAACCAACGTTTTGGCTGTGCGTAATATATCGACCCAGATCAGCACGCGTAATCCGCGCAGTCTGATCCGGGCCGACACATTCTGTCTCGGGGTGAAAGAGGTATAGAGAAATGAGTCATGAAACAGAAAATCCATATGAGGCGAAAAGTCTTTCTCCGAGTAAGCCTGTGCTGCAATAGGTTAGGCTGATCCGGGTCGATACTTTATGTAGAGTCCGCACTGTTTCTCGCGGGACGGGTCATATAACAAAAAATGCAGCAGCCGAATGTTATCACAACTCTGTAAATGAAATGTAATTGAATGGAGTTGAAAATAGTATGCCAAAAACAAGAGATTGCACGTGACGAGCACCTTCTCCTTATGTCACATTCGACTATAACCTGTGTGTAATGACCATCCGTGTGAATAGAACTATATGGTCTCTGATAGCAGGTGGGTTTAAATTGCAGGGTTGTTTATGTCGGAAATGGGTAATTGGAAATCAAAAGTGTGTTTGCTATAGACAGAGATTTGCCATAAAAGGTTGTATTAATTAAACACTTGTTTTAATGTTTATATGTTATTTAAAGTCATGTCTTTAATTCCACAAATTTTATTCACAGAAAATACCAAAACGTTGAACACGCATCACCTACCCGATCACCTATCCGATTCAAACCCAGACTACATCACTCCGACGGACGGTGAGTAAATACCGCTTTCTTGTTGAGTCGAACTTTATCACATATAGCTCAGTCGGTAACAACGGTACGGCAATCAAACTAGGGGTTGCGGGTTTGAACCCCGCCTCAGCCAGTGATTCTTTACGATGATTGGTATCAATTGTGACTAGTCTGCTGTATCGTCACAACATTTGTAAAAGTAATCTACGTCGGAAAAATGCAATATGCCTGATAGGTTGTCGACGTGATATAACTGGAAACAAACAAAATTGAAACGGCATAAGCTCCAATAATTGAGCCGTCCCGCGAGAAAACCAACAGTGTGCGTAAAGTAAACAAAATCAGCCTAAGCAAGCAGCGCAGGCTTACCCGGATAGACCATTTTCTACACTGTTCAAATATTTACTTACACAGGTTTGTTTGAAGCCTTTGTCTTCATGTGTATATTCTGATAAAATTGAGCAGGTGTGCAATGTGACCTTAACCTACACTGTTTATAGAAATGCCAACTTTACCCTTTTCCCCATGCACTGGCTCATTTGAGCCGTCCCGCGAGAAAATCAACATTGTGGTATGCGTAACGTATCGACCCGAATCAGCCTAAGCATGCCGCACAGGCTTACCCCGGATGATACACTTCGCCTCCTGTGGATTTTCTGCTTCATGAATTATTACTCTATACCTCTATCCCTATGATACGGAATGTGTCGACCCGGATCAGTCTGCGCAGGCTAATATAGGTCGATATATTACGCAGATGCCATAATGTTGGTTTTCTCGCGGGACGGCTCATTTGTCTTTCTTTCTTTTAGATCATGTATCAACACGAAAAGGTGCCAATAAATCAGAAGAATCCGGGCAAACCGTACCATTCAGGCATGAAAATCAATCAGAGATAGACCGACTTAGATCCAAACGCGAAGCTCTGCTCGCTGAGGTCGAAGCACGGGAGGAACTAGTTAATCTAAAGACTGATATACGGAGACTAGAATTTGAATTGGACATTCTAATGAAAGGTAACATAAATATGTTTACTTGTATTATGCCTGTACTCCAAAACTACTAAGACTTAATTAAATGGCATTTGCGTCCATTGTAGAACCATTCCAACCCGTGGATGACAATGGTGCAGAGGTAGAGCGTCGGCTTCTCGTATCAAAGGTCCCTGGTTCGAGGCCCGTGTTGAGCGTGTCCTGACTTTGTGATTTTTCCACACAAACGGCGCGAGTACTGGTTAAGTCCACAGGAAGCAGACATCGAGCGTGATATATATAAGCTGAAAGCTTGTTTCGCATTCGACGTAAAATAAATAAGTTTAAACTAACCTGTGCATTCGTGCAGGGAACGTGTCTGTGGTATAAGGGTTAGAGCGGGGTCCCAGTGTTCAATCTCTGAAATCTCTGAAAACGAGTTACATGGTACATGTACATGCATATATAAATGGCTTCCCTGCTTTGCGCTCAGGCTCTTTCGGTGGATACATATCACCGGAAGCAAGATAAAGCATGAACTACTGTTAATAGCGGTGTAAAACATAATTTGATCAGGATAACACTGGAAGGGGAATAACTATTTTAATACTAGATAAAATACGTGCGCTGCTGGAGAATTACCTCCCTTGGTTATTAAATCTAAGGGGGAAAAAACCACGCATCCTCTTCAATCCGACTCACTCTTCACTCGTTAATACAACCCCATCCTGTTCATTAATATATCTTATACATTGCGGCGAAAATGCATGCAGATTGTTATGTGTAAATACAATATGATGGATTAAAATTCAATTCCCTATATGACTAAATCAATTGAAAATGGTACCTCTCTGAAATATGAATTGACGTCATTGAAAACTGATTTCACGCCATTCAAAATGCAGTAGACGGGCGTGATTCCCGCCACATTCATAATTTTTATTTTAGGAGTTAATTCTGTTATTTCGATATTGAAAATATAGAAATTTGTATATATCTTTAATTTTCTTTCCGTTTTACAATGAAGATAATATTTGGAAAATTATTTTTCAAAAGCGATACATTGTTTTGTATTGTCTACTCGGGGCGTAGACATTCGCAGATTAATACAGAAACAGGAATCGCTACTGCAACATAATATTCCCTATCTAGCCGATGCTGGCGAATTGGGATATGAATGGCTCTCCGTTGAGACCTCAATTTAAATGTCACTGTCGCACAACTAGTGGTACTACTCATCTAGTTTTCGGTCAAATAATGAATTTAAATATATGTTAGCTATTGACGTACAATGAAGACTCTATTGTGAATCTGAAGATGCGCAGAAGGGTATTCATTGTACCAAAATGCATAAGGACCGAAAATCACCAGCAGCGATTTATTTATTTTTTATTTTATTTTTTAAGGTGATGAGAAGGACTATGTAAAACCCGACTTTTCTCAAAAACAACAAAATGGTGATCCAACAACAGTCCCCTTATCTACACCTACCTCAACAACACTGTTTGAAAAACAAAATAATAGCTTTACTACGCAACACAATTCAGATAAAACTCCCACATCAGACAGCTGTGAACAAACATCGGTGGCAAGGACAGATGATCGACTAGACAGAATTGTTAACGGTATTGATAACATTGGTGAACTTTTAAAAGGCATAAAGTGTGAACTGAATGGAAAGAACACACGGAATAGTTCAACTACAAATGAATCTACCAGTTTGCGTGAGGTGGAAACACCGGACATATATGTAACCATGCCGATTCCACATAAATGCGAACGAATATCGTACTTACGAAGTATGGACTCTGCTATATCTATGGGATATATTTCCTGTAATACTGAACAATACGTTTAGACGTCTATTTTACATGCTATAAACAAAGGTAGCCTGGTCGCCTTAATTTTCTTTGAGATAATAAATGTCATATTCAGAATGTACGAAGTAAAATGTTGATGCCTCTATTTTGGTTTTGTCGTTTCATGACGGCCTGTTCACATTTTTTTAAACGTAGGAAAGACACGATGTTGGCCGAGCTGGCTGGTTCAAACTTACAACCGATAGATTATACCTTGATACGTCTACTACTGAATTGATGGGCGACACATGAAGAAAATCACATTGACGTCTGTAGAATTGGAAAGATTTAAGAGTCAAATGCAGAATTGGGGTTCGAACTCAGGATTGCCCTGTTGTTACTGATTGAGCTTTGGCGAACATACCCAAACGAGGCAGGTTTATTGTACTTCTGTGAATACATTTGTTGGAATTAAATTCATACCAGACTTTATACAATATAAGACGTTTGTGACAAGTAAAGATACATATGAGATCGACCAGCGCATCCACATGCTCTGATTAGAACTTCAATTAATCATAGACGGTTTCAAGCAAAGGCATTCGATGTAAACTCAAACTACCATCCGTGATCTCCGACTATCATCTGATTTCCGACTATTATCCGTGATCTCCGACTTTCATTCGTGATCTCCGACTGCCATCCGTGATCACCGACTATCACACGTGATCTCGGACTACCATCCGTGATCTCCGACTTTGTATGCGTCGTAATAAAACTTTCATTTAAGATACGCGTTTTATATAAATGACAATTCAGTAGAAGATCTGATTATTTTATAAAGTTAAAAATAAAGTATTTCTTGTAATTAAATGGAAAAGAAAAGAAAAGGTTGAATATTTCCCATGTAATAAATCCATTAAACTAACGGAAGTCAGTAAACTGGTTTCAATTAAAACTGTCCCGTTTTTCCAACTGCAATGCGAGCACATGAAGGAAACGTCGCCCTCATTACGAGGTTCCCGTCATACGAAAGCATGGACGACGAGGCAAGTCAGTTGCCACAAGTGTATCAGTTACATTAGAGGTTTCTTTCACAGATCACCGCGAGGCAAACTTTTAACCCTTTCCCACATATAACAAATCTTCAGCAGACGACTTTGAAATGATCAAGTCAAAAATATAGAAAATCTCCATAAATGATAGTATGAGTATTGCATAGAGTTGAAAATCATTGTGACAAATGGAGAAATTTACCACTATGATTTAGAAAGTCGTCTGCTTCAGAGGCGTCAGAATGCATCTACATGAGGGAAGGGTTAATTAATATGCATACTATTCGAATACAGTAGATCCAGATCAGCGTACAGATATGTTTAGTTTCATATTGGTTTTCTTTTTCCACTGCTCAATTGTTAACCATGCAGTATGTATTCACAGCGAAATTTCTAATTCTATAAATATGTATAGTCCATACATTACTTTAAAGGTGCTGAACTCCAGATGGAGATCATAATTTTGAAATGTTGAAACTTTGTGCCAGTTAAACATTATTTTGGCAGTAATGTTGAAAAACATTCAATTGAAAAGTCAATGAAAATGTACAAAATTTGGCTAACTGGGTATGTTTACCGAGTGAAAAAAGGCGTAAACGAGCAATATGTAGATTTTGAATTTCTTTAAAGCTTAGAATTTACTTTCTATAATCTGAAGACCAGCATCTTTAAGCATGACTACATGTTTATAGACGTTGGATCATATAGATACATCTGTGAAAATGTAATACATACAGATTACCTCGTTATAGTATACCTATACACACACAAGGGTAACCCATAAGTGCAAAAGGTAACTAAATCCCTTTCCAGTCTAGAGTCACGTATAAACCAATAAATCAGGCTTCTTGAACGAATGTATTACGCATTTAACTTCCAAAACAAAACAGGATGAACTTTAATTCAACGCCAGATCATCACACAGAACAGTTCCTTATCAATTTGATTGACAAGAATACTACATAGTTATGTGCATACGAAGTTGCCAAATAAAACTATGACGTATCAGGATTACAGCAGAATGAGGAACATATACTGTCATCATACCCGTGGGCTTCAACACGGATTGAGGACAGATATGCACCAGACGTTGACTTTAAAGCACACTTACTCTTTAAACGTTTCTAAACTAATCAAACGTTTGGGGGAGCTGAGGTACCTATACATAAACGGCAATTAAAACCATACTTGAAATTGTAAAGCCATTATCTCCATCATTTTTACCGTTTCTGTTAAAAAATGAAACAAGTACGACAGAGTATGTATACACACTTTTACTTTGCTCTGTCGCTTTTAAATGTTGTAATTACAAAAATACGACAGTACGTGTTATCGTCTCACTGAGCTCTCTGTCCCATAAAAATAGTATTCAACATGCGTACCAGATTATACAGACAAATGGATTTACGTACGCAGCGACAACAAACATGTCTTTCCGGAAATCAATAACCAATTAGCGATATTGCACTTATTAAGTATTTCTTTTTGCATTTGCTCTTGTTTCCAGTAATCGATGACTTGATAATATCTCCCATGTCTATTCGGGTGATCATTCTGGGGTCGATATATCTTAAGATGATTCTGTTCATCGTATGGTTTCTGTCAGTATCCTCTAGTAGAAATCTCTCAATGTATTATTACCCTAAATATCAACGCGGTTTTCTTATACAATGTGAACATATTACCAGGTATGACTTTGTTGATTATCGTTGTCTACGTTTAAAACATTTTAGGAAAGATAGTCTCGATATCTCGATAAGTGAATGAACATGTATATATTTCAACAGTCTCATTGAAATTAGACGTACTTCTTCGCTTCCAATAGTTTCGGGTATTGTCATTTAATGCTGTAAAGTTGCAACAGTTAGTGCTATCCACCCTATTATGTTTAAAAAGTTATGTTAAATTGGAGAGTAATATTTTCCGAAATCTATTTCAATATTTATCAGAGCGCAAACACCCTCAATATACCTGTAGTTATTAGTGCTTCAAGAAAGGCGCGCCATTTCCCATGTTCAGTGCTCTCTTTCAGTTGTCGTAACACGGCCTCTCTTCCTATCGTTGCCCGAATGTTTCAGTGTCCTCGGAATTTAAAAACAAAAAACGAGTATTCCTGTAACAACAATGGTATAGATGTGTTCACTACATGAAGATGTTCTTGTTAAAGTTTTTATACATGTATAGGGAAAAGGCGGTTCCCTTTAAAGAATACATCATATCGCTTTCAAGAAGTGTTTATCCATCGACACAGTTGGACCTGTCTCTAAACTGTTTGCAAATAAATCATAGATAGTTTTCAGATCATTCTGTAAAGTTGTGTCCATTTCAAGCATTTGGCATGGATACGTAGGCAGATTTGTTTTCCAAACGTGCGATATTGACGTTAATATTGACGTTAAAATTGACGCACAAAATCTTGTCATTTGAAACACAGGTTGATACTTATGAATGTTGTTTATACATTTTACTTGTAAGCGAAGAATGTAGACCAGGTTTAAAATCTAACCAGTGCGTTCCGCGGAACACATGTATAGCTATATGGATGATAAGTGAGACAATGGCCGAACACATGGGGATAACTAAAGAAATAAACATGCAATAGTCTCGAAATGAAGTTATGGTTATTGTGTACCGCATGTCTGCAGGTTACATATCAGAAATTGAAACATTGGAAATAATTTAAATTAAATTGTGTTCATGTATATTTAACTTACTAGAGTTTTGTTCCTGGTATTGATCCATTCTCCTGATGACAAGGTGTAAGTGGTGCAACATTGAAGTGAATCAATAGACATACAATACAGATGACAAATAAGTGCAAATCGTGTCGGGAAAACGGTCAGAAAGACGTACAAACGACGAAGAAGAGACACCTCCTTGCCTTACACACAGATTAACAACGATAACTACCTGCTGATACTACGTAAGGATTTGTATTCATGACGTTAAGACAACCGAAAATTAACGACAGGAACCTTTTAAGTCTGCAACAAGCAGAAAAATTAATTTCTAAATATCTAGTCAAAACATTTTTGGAAATCGACAAAAACAGTAATAACAGTGTTTTCAATAATGTTTCAGTCATATCACGGCGACCAGTTCGCGTACTCATGTATTCTCAAACTTTCTCACACAACATACTTTCCAAGCAACTGGCTGCTTTTCCACATATACTTTAATCCCATTTGTGAAAGACGAGTGACGCTTGTCACAATGACTTTTGTCAAACGTCGGAAAAAATGTTGGCCGAGCTGGGATTCGAACTCACAACCCTATACACGTCCGTGTTATCTTCCTCTCATATTTAAGAGCCTTTCCACGAGAGAAAACCAACATTGTGGACTATGCGTTAGCATACAGCGCAGGCTAACCAGGATAGACAATATTTGTCTCCTGTGTATTGTCTGTTTCTTGAATCATTAATTTATACCTATACCCCAGAGACGGAATGTGTCGGCCCAGATTAGCCTGCACAGACTGTGCAGGCTGATCTGATCGATACATTACTCCGATACCATACTGTTGGTACTCTCGTGGAACGACTCATACGTATGATTCAATCCTAAAACCAATGTGTTGGGAAAGTTATACTATGTTCATCTAATAAATGGTTAAAACAAATTCCAAAGGCTTCAAAAGTATATCATTTCCTTTTATGAATTATTCATAAACCATATATTGTCTATGGAACATTATTGTGGTTTTAGGAAATATGTGAACGCCCATTTGCTATATTGTGATTTGGTGTCAGTTTAGAAAGGGTCATGCGTAACATGTTATACAAAAGGATCCGATACCTGACACATAATATATACAATCTCTACATTAATGCGACTTCCGCAATCGATATATACATATATAGTAAATAAATATGTGAGATAATTTATTGTATTTTAACAATCTGTTTTCGTCCTGATGTCATTGGAACAGCATAATAGATAGTACACATTGCGTCAGTTGTGTTGTGATACGTTGTTTGGAAGTAGAAAATTAAGACATTGAAGAAGAAATAATTAACATTTGTACACTCAACATTTCTTTGATTAGAGATATTGTGGTCGAGTGGTTATCGTAAAGGATTTGAAACCGGTCGTCTCAGGATCGATCCCCACTCGCTGCCTTCATCGTGGAATACCCTTAAACAATGTGCAATTCCTAGTTATTTTGCGCATGGATCGTGAATAAGTGTTCTGTCGACGTGATATAACCGAAATAATGTTGAAAATTGAGTAGAACAAAATGATATAAAATTAGTACTGAGCCAAATGAAAACGTTAACGCCCAAGAATATGACTTAGAATATATTTTCACCTTGGATTGTTAATAAGTGTGATAAAAAGGGCCATCGCTGTTATGGAATATTATGTACAAAACGTTTAAGCATTTTTAAAGTGCAACAATTGACAAATGGGTCTTCCCCGTGGCTTTTCGAGATTCTAAATTTAGTTTGATCGAAATTCCAGTCCGGGGTATTTGACCTTGGTTTTATACGCTTAATTAATTTAGTTTGATCGAAATTCCAGTCCAGGGTATTTGACGTTTGTTTTATACGCTTAATTTGGTAGCAAAAGTAGATTCATGAAAATATGGGTGCAAAATTGGCTAGACGGATGAACGGCAAAAGAAACAATAATCAAGTTCAAGTAAGTCTCTTATTTCTCTCTCGATTATTATATATATCCTCTCTCTCTCACTCTCT
>JAUELF010264136.1:0-11181 GCA_031471495.1 Clinocardium nuttallii | reverse complement strand
AGGAAAACATGGGTAGGTGCACTGACCGCCGTGATATGACCAAAGCTGTTAAAACGGCGTTAAACTCCAAACAAACTGATCTGTCTATACACTGTCCGTTAAGGCAAGGTCAATTTCAAGATGAAT
This sequence comes from Clinocardium nuttallii, assembly GCA_031471495.1. Lineage (NCBI taxonomy): Eukaryota > Metazoa > Mollusca > Bivalvia > Cardiida > Cardiidae > Clinocardium > Clinocardium nuttallii. The sequence continues at coordinate 11,055 of JAUELF010264136.1, read as the reverse complement.
GCGTAGAAACGTTTTTCTCCGCACGTCCGTTATTATTATTATATTTCTGGAGAACCATGTTACTGTGAGCCGGCTTTCATAAATCATGCAGACGCAATGAAAGTTCTGTAAAACAGTGGACAAGGTATGCAAGGTATGTCAAACATTCGAGTAATGCTCGGATTAAGTACGTGATTTCTGTAAATATTAAATATTTCCTTTTCGTTAATTAACGTTCATTGCCAGTGATTAAAAGCACTAAGGTTCTACTGACGAGACTGGTAACCGTTTGTCACGCGATTTCCGTGGCTTCAAACGTACGCCAATATGTTGTGAGTAGGCGAATTTCTGTTATAAATTCGATGATTCATGCAAACGTTATTTTAAATCTTTCCTACATACAAAAACATCTACAGACGACAAATTATTGAAAATCGCTAAGAAAGAAAGAAATAGTATTAGGTACAGATTATTCCATTTTGATAAAAGAAGAAATGCAAAAGAATGAGGTATCTTTCTTTTAGTTTCAATGATTTCAAATGCCGTCCGCTACAGTCTCATAAATAATTGATAAGCATACAACGGTTTTTTAGATGAATGCGTATCTTGTCTGGGTTCCACATTGATGAGCTATTATTGAATTGTGTCACTGTCCTCTAGTTAGGCCGTCAAATCAAAACAACTTTCACAATGGATGAATTATTAATTAATCCATATTCAAGCTTGCATTTATAATCAATCTTTATTTATCTGCAGCTAGTACATGGGAAAATGTACATTTTTGGCCTTTTATAAAAAGTGCATGTTCATCTACTCCGTTAATTCGTAACATTTGGACAGTGTATACTTTGATCGCTAGTCGACTTTCGAAGATTTTAAAAGTTGTATAGAAGGTTTTTAACTGTTTAAAGTGACTTTACACCATCTGCGTTCCGTCTATTTGGATAGAATGCTTGTATACCAACTGCGTTCCGAATGCGTCTATGATGCTACAATGTGTTATAGATGTTAATCATGACTGTATTGCGCGGAGGTCTAGGTCTTCACGATTGGCCAGGTCTAGAATGTCGGTGTTCGTGTAGCATGGTCCGTGTTACACACATGGACGTACATTACAACTGTGACTTTTTGTATAGCCCTTTCAGCGCCGAATTGTTTAAAGAATAAGTTTCCATGTTCAAAATCCGACGTTTCAAATTCCAATTTAATAAAAGATTGGGACTATTTTAATAACTAAAATGCAAACAAGGCTGATTGCAGGTGAGACAGACAGCTCGTTGCAGTTTAGCTATTCTCATTATAAAAAAGGTAGACGACTTTGACATATATATGAAACAAACTATTATTATTGAATAAAGCTGAAAAGCAAAAGGACAACAGTTTTGAAATGCAATGGTTTGACCTTGTAGAAACTCGTTCGTAAATCAAGACTTTTTCTTTGCATACTCCCTATCACTTTTTGTATAGAAGTATACAGTCGCCGTGTTGTCTATTTGTAAGTGCGCTCAGCAACGATTAGCTGGTAATTCAATGAAATTTTAATGGAAGTTTCCCACTCATTATCAGCTTATTCAGAATCAACAATTGTATAGAGTTATGGCTCTTTGTATTTTACAATTAATACGGGGAACAACCATCGGTTCTGTTGATTTTTCAACGACCTTGCCTGGCACCACAATGTAACAACAAATGCAAGTATTCAAATTCAATACACAACCACGACGTAACCGGTTAGGTGTATGCAATTGCCAACTGACTGCTAACTTCACACACCTGCATCATTACTAAAGGTGCACCATTAATTAATATCAATAGCCCTTCGTTCGACAAGTTTTTGAACATGCTTGTGAACAGTAGGTGGTTATGCGGTACCCAAAGAAACTAATAACATAGACACATACCTAGAGGGTATTTCTTTGTTTCGATGTTAGGTCGATATATATATTATCTGAATAAGTACCAAAACTAACATAGATACAGAGGGTTCGCGATAACTCGACCATGGGATAATTCGAATTTATCGTTTAACTCGACCATGGGATAATTCGAATATATCGTTTAACTCGACTATGTGATAATTAAATATATCGTTTAACTCGACCATTGGATCATTCGAATATTTCGTTTAATTCGACCATGGGATAATTCGAATGTATCGTTTAATTCTACCATGGGATAATTCGAATATATCGTTTAACTCGACCATGGTATAATTCGAATATATCTTTTAACTCTACCATGGGATAATTCGAATATATCTTTTAACTCGACCATGGTATAATTCGAATACATCTTTTAACTCGACCATGGTATAATTCGAATGGTATAATTCGAATACATCTTTTAACTCGACCATGGTATAATTCGAATACATCATTTAATTCGAATCAATTCCTGAAACGGATCTGTTTATTGAAGGCAGTGTTGCGGTTTTCTTGATTGGATGTTCTAAACGGCTTGTATTTCATGATATACTTTTAAGAATAAATGAATAATGAAGCTGAAAATACATCAGTTAGGTAACATAAATACAGGGGCGTAGCTCTCTTAAGGCACTGTAGGCACGTGCCTACACATTTTTTCACGCAGAGTAGTGATTCTTGAAACAGAAAATCCACATGAGGCGAAAAGTGTCTATCCGGGTACGCCTGTGTGGCATGCTTAGGCTGATCCGGGTCGATACTTTACGCAGAGTCTACAATGTACATTTTCTCACGAGACGGCCTACCCATTGACTATTGCCAAGCTACGCCCTTGAAATAGATGGATCTCTTGAAACATGTCAATAACTCGAAGTCAAATATCGGTCCCTCTCGGCTTCGAGTATTAGAAAATCTGCTATATTGATTATTACGAGTTGTGAGTTACATAAAAAGATTATACTAGTTTACGTTTTGGAAAGATAATCAAATCAGTTTGATCGACATTTTAACAAATTCTAATTATCATACCATATGTCACTCATGTACATATAATGAATAGTATATATGTATACATACGTGATCAAATTGGAATGTTTAACAATACCCTCATCCAAAAAAGGAAACCAAATTTGGCGAATATCAATTGAGCAACGCAGAATAGCCACCAATTCCAAAATTCCCTTATTTTTAATAATCCAAACAACACATTGTGCTTAAAGATATGCAGGCTACCACGAGTTTTGATTGAAATTAATAGTTGAAAGTAAATTAATTGTTTTTAATAGCATTTGCGGGTTGCGCGACGAATGGGAGTTTCGTCGTAAGATGATACGAAACCTGATGCAGATGTACAACCCCAACATTATGACAACCAGCACGATAGTTATTATATACAAACAAGACCTGTCTAGGATCCAAATTGATACGGCGTTACAGAGAAGTCTTGAAACTTTCTGTGATAAGCGAACGACAAAGAGCCAGATCATTCTGCGCCGATGCGATGACTCATCTGGATGTACACTGATCGCAAATGTCACGTGCGGTTGATTCCCGCAGAACGGCTCCAAATGTGAATGTTACTATGTCAAATTCAATATTATCCAGAAGAAGAAAATTTAAATATTTACAAATGAGAACAACTGTTAGGTGATTTATTGTGAGGTAGAATGGGAAACGACTTATTGTAAGCATAACCATTCCTTGTTTTTTCACAACACTTTAGAAATATGTGCGAAAAAATAAAAATAAAAATAAAAAGCAAAATATACACCAGATATAACATTGATTAATGCGAAGTTTGAATTTGGACGAGTCCAATAGTTCACGGGCAGTGATATCTAGTAGTAGATATAGGTATTTCTCATCATTTAGGAATCCCCTCAATGTTTTATCGATTCACGTCCCCGAGGCAGACGTACCTGCTGTGTGTTTCCCAGATGATCACTTTTGCCGCCACCGTTTAGTGTCCGCCCTACTGACTTATAGCCCCTTTGCTCTGGGAATTACTACGAACGAGAATTAGTGTGTTTTGCTCATTGCTTCGTAAAGTATATCTCCATGTTTTCTTTTTAACAATGAGATACGAATAATGATCATCATTATATTTTGAGTCTAATTGGGGAGGTTTGGTTGGAACTAGACCTACTTCCATTATAAAAATTAAAAGTTAGACAAATTGTGCGATATACATATATTTACAACCAAATTAATTACAAACATGACATGTCATTGTTGCAAAGAAATTTATTCCAAATAAAGATGATGTTTGTTCGACATTGGTTAATTCAAAAGATTAAATCCTAGCGAGGTGATATCATATGACTTTCAACATATCACGCGAACCCGCGAACCCGATCTGAATTTGCAAGTAACCTAAAGACATGCAACCGCTGTTATTTGTATCATGTCCTTCATTTTCACTTCTTTTCATTGCTTAATTAATCCGTGTTCTCCTGTGACAGAATGACAATACAATACCTTATCTAGATGTCTACATCTTAGTTGGAAACCTTCTAAGCAGATTGAAATTAATTTAGAACGGTTCGGATAGTTTAAATAACTAGTCAGAGCATCTGAACACCTGTTACTTTGTCAGATTTTCACTTTAATGTACAGCGTTGAAATATTCCAACATTTTTGTGGTTTCCGTGCCTGTGTTAGATACCGCTTAACATTTCTCTTGTAACTTCTGAACGTTAAAATGATCCCCGGCGATTCGAGGTCTCCGCATCTGCGTACAGTGAAAAGACACCGACCGATGCGCCTATATATTAGTACAGTCTCACAGGAGTCTTCACTGTCCGCATGTCCTTTATATGAACCAAGATGCATCTTTTGACCATAACAAACCTAGAAGTGCTTCCATTTACTTAACGCCAATTAAAATCTACACGATGCCGTAACTTCGAGTTAAGTATCCCCAAAATCGTCTTACACGATCCGATTTACCCGCATCGGGCGAAAATAGGCATTGATGTAGCAACATGATATCATCACATTTTACTACCTTTATTTATATAAAGAATTTGCATATGTTTGTCTCGTCATGTGATTTCGAAAACTTTCAATTTTTTTCTCGGAAATTCATTAAATATGTTCCACATGCAGACGCATCTTGAAGCAACTGCAATAGACGACGTTTGAAAACATTGTGGCAAAAGGAGAAATTGCGCATGATGGTTTGGTGGTTTTCGCCGCTTTCAACATGTGTTCAGGTATTTCACGGCGTTTCCTAGGTATTACTGGTCCATTTAACCTGACCCCGGCCAGTCAGTTGTAATGCTAACTCACAACCCTGAGCAGCCATTATTACCAATTTGAAAATCTTTGATATCACCCGACCAGGAATCGAGCCCGCAACCGAGGCGGACGCTCTTCCGCTTCACTTTAAGGTGACACGTTCTTTCTTATGCTAAATATGACCTCCGTTGTTATTGGATCATCAAGACATCATGAGCACTTTCTTCCTTTGCTACCATGTTTGCTTACGATGTTTGTCCCACTACTAATAACTGAGTTCGGCTAAACTAATAAATAGGTAGTAGGGTTGGTAAATAAGAAAAGACAAAATTAATAGTTTATAGTCTCCTTTATTTACTTTTTTATATCCTTATTTTTTCAAACATTTTCTTAATTAGGTTTTCACAGAAACATTGTTGTCAGTGACTTTTTAACAAACATGAACTCAACTTATAACCGTGGAAGGCATTTTCCCATTACGATTAAGCATGATCTTTTTCAACCACATGAAAAGAAGAAAACGTTGTTGGAAAAATAGCTATGATTTGATATGACAATAATCAGTTAGTTATCTTTTAAAAAAATGATTTCCATTAGAATTAATTCAATTTCATAGACTTGCGAGATGTGAATAAATGCTCTTTAACCCTTTACCTCATATAAACGCTTTCTGACGTCTCCGCAGCAGACGGCATTTCGAAAACATAGTGATAAAAGAAGAAATTTGCTCAAAACCCTTTTGCCACAATGTTTTCCACTTTTAGTCATAGGTTATCCCTTAATTTTAGAGATTTTCTATTTTTTGACAAAATATGTTCAAAGTCGTCTGCTGCAGAATTGTCGTATGGCGAAAGGGTTAAATGTTATATTTTAATTCATGATTCATATGGTTATAATAAGATACATGTAAAACCGATTTGGTCATAACTTCTTTGTATTCAGCGAGTAACATCCCAGACAAGTCGTTACATTGTTTACCCATTCCCTCATACAGACGCATTTTGACGCTTCAGACTACTTTTGAAAACATTGTGACAAAATAAGAAATTGCTCATCATGAGCAATTTCTCCTTTCCCTACACTGTTTTCAACTCTATGCAAGAATTAGCCATTCATAAGGAGAGTTTCGAAATGTTAACTAGATGATTTCTAGGTCGTCTGGTAAAAGATATATTGTATGTGGGAAAGGGTTAAATAATTGCTCGAACACTTTATTTGTTATCCTCGTCGACAATAACTTTTAAAATAGAGAGAAATAGAAGTGCATGTCACAGATAGTATCTTCGGCAAATTATTTATGCAACAAATACTCTAAATAGAATAGTTTAATACTTTCCCACATGCAGACCAATTATCACGTCTCAGCAGACACATTTTTACAAATCTGCAGCAGACGACTTTTGAAAACATTAATAATGATGAACAGTTCGTCCTTTTGTCACAATGTTTTCCATTCTATTCAACAATTATTTTACTTCCGTTTAGAGGTTTCTTATATTCGTCTGCTGCAGATGTGCTGTACGTAGGGAAGCGTTAAATATCATATTTAACCAACATACAGCAAATATGCAGCATAAAACTTAGAAATAAAGCAATTTCTTCTCTTTTCACAATTGTTCAACAAGTCGTCTGCTCTTGTACGTCAGAATGCGTTTACAAGTGGAAAAGGGTTAAACCATATCATGTTTCTTGATTACGTGATCTTAAGAATGCTTATCATTTCTCCATTGCATGCCTAACTCGTTATGTGAAAAATGCCTTTCATACAATGATATAAATGAATGATATAATGACGAATGGAATAAAAAACAAACATGCCTGTCAGTTAACAACGATGCTACTTCAAAAACGTCGTCATCTTTTCAAAAATAACACACATTATCCAAAATAAACACGACTCACATTAATCTTACAGAGTATCAAGGGCAAAAAGGGCATAATGAAAAATTCCTGAAACTGTGAAACTATTCTCATACTCTGGGGCATACGTATGTCTCTTACAATGCAATCCAATGATATTTTTTTCCTCCATCACATTCCCGACCATGCGTTCTGGAATGAAAAGGACGAAGCACCCGAAGCATTTATCACTGTTAGTCGGCGCGATTCCGAATGTGAACGTCAATTACAAGCGTGTGTCCATGGCAATGAATTGCGGTCAGACAATTTATTAAAATGTTGCTGATTTCATGAAATTAAAACACCCGTGTATACATTGAAAGTCTACATTAAAGGAGCAGTAATTGGATTGTTGGATTTGCAACCCTGATGTACCAAATTGTTTCACTGAACGCAATGCTGGTTTGTTTCCCATGAAACTTCGTGTAGTGTCAGATAGAGAGAGATGAAGCTAGACTCCCTTTCCCGTGTTCAACAAATCTGCTGCAGACGACTTGAAACTAGGCAAAAACATCTAAAATCTCTCTTAAAGAAAGTATTAATACTGATAAAAGCTGAAAACACTGTGGCAAAAGGAGGAATTTCTCATGTTTAGCAATTTCTTCTGTTGTCACATTGATTTCAAAAGTCGTCTGTTGCAAACGCGTCAGAAAGCGTCTGTGTGTGGGAAACGTTTTTAAATATCATAATAATATTGAAGTATAACGCCAACAAATAAACAAAAACAAAAAAATACATAAAGTCAGGTTTCCATTGTCATTACATATTTTCTTTATTTTGTCATGGGTTTTTGTGGAAACATTATACTATTTGAAATGGGAACACAAACAGCAATATACGTACATGTTTTCATAATTATCATCAAAAACTACATTCCCTGAGAACAGTTTACCATCGCATTTGAAACAAATTAGCTATGTACAAAATAAAAGAAGAAAAACCCTCTGGCTTACCATTTACCTTTAACCCTGATCCCTCTATATTCACTGTTTATCAGATTGTTGAAAAGAGAGCCGAATAAACTAATTAACCCTTTCCCATACACAACAATTAATTGCCGGATTTAAATTGACAAAAATAAACTAGAAACTGTCTGTCATTATTAGCAAAAGTGCAGAGTTGGATCAAACTACACATATGTGTATGTTGATCTGGATCTACATTGATGACAAATGCCCTGTGGTCGATTTTCCTCCAGCTTGGCTAATGAACAAACATATAGAACCGAAAGTGTCGCGGTCGTCCTTAACCCTTTCCCTCAAACGACAATTCTGCAGCAGACGACTTCAAACGTATTTTGTCAAAACATAGAAAATCTCTATAATTAAATGGATAACCTATGACTAAAAGTGAAAAACATTGTGTCAAAAGGAGAAATTGCATGTTTTGCGCAATTTCTTCTCTTGTCAATATGTTTTCAAAAAGGCGTCAGAAAGCGTCTATATGAGGGAAAAGGTTAAAGTATATACTAGTTTAGGTTACATTCAATGGTAATGTATTTAGAAGCTTAACTATCGGATTTCATTGTACATAATTACATCCGTGTTTATTGCAAATGAAATTAGAAAAGCTGCCATCATATATCTTTGAAGTTACCCCTTTCCCATATACAACATTTATGCAGCAGAAGACTTTGAAAGCATCTAGGCACAAGCACAGAACATTGAGTTGAAAACATGGTGACAAAAAGAGAAATTGCTCGTCTTGAGCAATTTCTTCTTTTGTCGCAATGTTTTCAAAAAGCCGTCTGCTGCAGAGGTGTCAAAAATCATATATATGGGAGAAAGGGTTAAATAAGAAACCAAATATATATAAATGGTGTATTTTCTCTCTTTTAACGTAAACTGTGTTCATTATACCGGTTCTGATGTAACCCGTAGTTGGTGTTCGATTTAGGATTAACCCTTGTTTCTGAAACAGACGGCATGTGACGTCTTTGCAGCAGACGACCGTCGAAATCTTTGTGGCAAAAGAAGAAATTGCTCATAATTAATAAGTTCTCCTTTTGCCATAATAATAATACCATTTCTTTGCTTACATATAGTCAAAGTCGTCTGCTGCTGATTGATGTATGTGGGAAAGGATTAAGTCTGATAACTCGACATGCGTTTTTCAAAAAGTGCCGCTATAAAAATCTCAAGTAGGTCGTAATCATACAGGTGTACAACATCGTATCTTTAAATGGTATATTAAATTTGATAGTCCATACTCTTAACGGTGATAGCCCTGGTGGTATTATTTAATGTTTTCGAAATAAAATAAAAAATTAATGAAAAGAAACCAATGAGCAATGACTACTTTTCCTGCCAAGTTGTTTGATTTGTGTAGGTTTCGTCCTAATATAAGTCCATCATTAATATAGCATTTTCTTTAATTGCTTTGAGTTTAGACGAGTTTGAATGTGTTTCGGGGTAAGAAGCGTTCAACAGCAGGAGTCCATTAGCGTTAAAAAGACGGAGAAAGAAAAAAAGAAAACACATCTGGCGTAACAGGGTCAAAAAACCGCAAGCGGTGACTCATCACGAACCTCGTCTTACCGTTAGAGTATAATAATATTTCATATAAGTCCTAACATCACTCTATTTACCCTTTCCCACACCTTCTGACGCCTCTGCAGCAGACTGACAACTTTCGAAAAACATTGAGGAAAAAGGAGAAATTGCTCATAATGTGCTTTTTTTTGCATTTGCCAGTGTTTTTTTTTTTATCTCTATTCATTAGTTTTAACATTTGTTTTTTTTTAGATATTTTCCATATTTTGTCTGGATGTTTTCAAAGTCATCCGCTTCATGTTTGTGTATGTGGGAAAAGGTTACACACTCAAATGGTAGTTTTAATTTTATCAAGCATGTAAATAAACTACCTTGCGTGTGACCCTTTTTCCAGATAATTTGTTTGAAAGTAGATAGTTTAACCTGTGGAAAATCATAATCTCTTCCAATAGATCTATACAAATCAATAATTTTATTATCAATAGTTAATATAATAATGGAACAAAATGTATGTTAATGGAACAAAATGTATGTGGTATTGCTTTTACTGAAGAAATAATGTAACTGTCATTATAAAAGTGAGAGAGAAAAAACCACCATCAAATTATTTTCCAAAAGGTTATGGCTGAAAGGTGAATTTCTACCCGTAATACAATGGACTAGCGATAGCTGTTAGTCGAAAGGAACTTCGATTTGAGCCGTTCCACGAGAAAACCAACATTATGCTATCGGCGTAATATATCGACCCAGATCAGCCTGTGCAGTCCGAGGAGGCTAATCCGGGCCGACACATTCCGTTTCAGGGAGATATAGTTACAAAATTATTACAGATACAGAAAATCCACAGGAGGCGAAAAGTGTCTGTATTAGCCTGCGCGGCATGATTAAGCTGATGCTGGTCGATACTTTACGCAAAGTCAACACTGTTGGTTTTCTCTTGGGACGGCTGATTTTTCGACGTTTTCAAGGGATCTCTCCATATTTTCAGTTTCGAAATACAATTTTAACTCATTTCGTTTATTATGAAAAGCAAGTCAGTGATACAATCATATCAAGAAATAGTGCAACAGTAGTTCTGATTGCCCGTCTGAGAAATGAGAACTGCTGCTCCAATGCTTTTACGAGACAGATCCGCCCACAGAGTTTGTTCGAGTGAAACGATATATTCGAATTAGCACTTCGAGTTACAGCGAGAGTCCACTGTAGTTAGTAAACAAATAGTGTAAGTTGCGTCGTGACTGTCGTGTATGGATTAATTAAGACTGGATACAGTGTGTAAGTTGCGTCGTGTATGGATTAATTAAGACTGGATACAGTGTGTAAGTTGCGTCGTGTATGGATTAATTAAGACTGGATATAGTGTGTAAGTTGCGTCGTGTATGGATTAATTAAGACTGGATACAGTGTGTAAGTTGCGTCGTGTATGGATTAATTAAGACTGGATATAGTGTGTAAGTTGCGTCGTGTATGGATTAATTAAGACTGGATACAGTGTGTAAGTTGCGTCGTGTATGGATTAATTA
>JAUELF010264125.1:0-11181 GCA_031471495.1 Clinocardium nuttallii | reverse complement strand
TTTTAAAATGGAGTATCAAGGAATATTTCTGGAGGAATCAGAGCTTAACTCTTTCCCACATACAAACGCAGACGAAAAATTGTCCGGCACATCGTTTAACGTTACGATGTCCGCCATTGTTGTTCGTGTACACAAATGATGTCGGGTTAGATACCGTTGCTAATGTGGGCGGAGCTAACTCGACATTCGGCGATCTGACAATTATCAAGGAAGCGCCGTGGTATCAATGAAATATTGCTAAAAGCGGCATGGGATTTCTGTGTGATCGGTGGGTTCAACATATAAAGGCAATCTCCGAGTCTTAGCGAATAGCGAAGACACAGATAATCCTGCACATCGTTCTTCTATATATAGTCTAACAACTTTGCGTGCATGTGTTCATGTACCTTTCACTTAGCGTAAACTATGTTTGACCCCCAGTCTAACATGTAAACAGTACTTTGTTCTAGGACTTTTTATGTAACGTGATGTGATTAAATAGACCAATTTCTCCAACTTAGCATAAGCTTTTTAGCTTCTAAAGCCCCGTTCGACAGCGTTCAATTTATCATGTTCAAGCATCTGACAGGTATATTCAAGAGACAGAGTTAGATACAAGGTAGTCCGGGTGCGATGCCTTAGCTCTTTCCGAAAAGACCCATTGGTTCTTTAACGTGCTCAGTGTATAGCACCGATACACGCGTGGTCATTATTCCTGGAAGGAACATTGACCTCTAGTTGAGTGGGAGAAACCTAAGCACCTCAGAAAAATCCACAACCCGTACCGGGATTTGAACCCCAGACCTCTTGATTAAAAAAATAAAGTGAAGGTTCAGATGAGACCCTCTGTTTATACACAGACTCTAGCTGGTAATCACAGTTCAATTGTGCAACAAGACACATTTCGTCTATTGCTGTTTAAATGTATCTATTTTCTAAATTTCAGATCAGACGGTAGAGCGACATCAAGGTTTAAATACATTGACATAATTTTCCGAGCTGTGAATGCCTGTGTTCAAAGAGATTTTTTCTCTCGATGTTGTTTCAGTCTAAAAGACAGACATTGTGTGTTGTAGCTTATTTAATCGGTTCATGGTTCCCATAGTCTATGTTCACTGTGTTATGATGCAGCAAGGAATTATAATACTCGAAGATGAATTCAGTACTCCGCTTATTCGTGAAGCAGTGGCTGACATAATAAAGTATTATAATTAATTGTCACAGGGATATATCATACCTGAACTTATATTCTATGTTGAATTGGAGACCAAAACACTGATTACAGAATTAAGTTATTAAGGTGTGTTCTTTCTATTATATCCCCCCCCCCCCCCCCGAGGCATTAAAAGACATTGGTTATTGTGAGTAACGTCTCTCCTTTTGCAACAATGTTTTCAAAAGTGTATAAGTCTTAGCAAGGGACCAAGTTTTTACAGACATTCTTTTCATAGTCGTCTGCTAAAGATTTCTAATGAAGGTGATGAATACAGCTCTTTGTTAACCAAATACAATGTTATTCTTGATAGGCTATTGCAATCAGAAAATGTATGTCCCGTGATGTCAGCACTTTCAGTGCTTTCAGTACTATGTTGTATATGAGGAAAATTCTGCTGTTTATACGTCTCAGATCAAGTCTGCGCAGGTTTAATGAATAGAACAAGCTTGTTTTGCCAGTCTTCAAGTTTCAAAATGGACACAGCATAGTTTGTGATGTTTGTTTGAGCCTGAAGAAAGCATAGAGCCATAGGGTATATCGAATAAAACAAGTCATTTTATTGTCATAAATAATTAATTCAAAACGGAATACACAACGTACACATTAGCACAATAAAGCAATTGGGCGGAAAGGAAAATGTAAGGAATGTGCATAAAAGATGTGCGTGAGAAACTTCCGGGAACGTCTTTAATGATACACATTATTGCCCCTAAAACAAATAAGTAAAATTCCTGAAACAATTTCAATGTGACTTTACCCGTGTTATTAAAGCGAAGATGCCATAAACACGACTTTAACATATCCTTACAAATATATTCATGTATGATTGAAAACGAGGCTAAGGTTGTACTAACTGAACGATATGCCTGTTTTATTTGTTTTTGACAACTTTGTATTGACGAACTGGCTGGTCATCGAGCCTAGCTTATCCAATTTAAATTATGTGTCAGAAGATTGTTGAACGTCTATCTGACTAACTTGCGAAAATATGCACATCTGGATCAGACTGCGCTGATATGCAGTTGGTATTGATCTATACTGATATATACTGATCGTAAATGTCCTGATGTTTGCGACATGGATGACGGCTAAGATGGAATAGCAATACACCTCAAATGAACCAACAATACACTTTTTAATATTAGCCTTTCCTTGTGAATGCACATGTTGGTATTCATGTTGGGAGTCTGTCTGCTCAACGTTATCAGAATCTGAATACGTTGACTGAAGCTTTTAACAAGCTTAGACAGTGGTAAAACGTCAGCACCTTGTACCAGTGTTCGAATCATGTGAATTTCCCACACAAACGGTGCAAGTTCTGGATAAATCTCAAGTATGCAGACATCGATCGTGGGTGGTTGTTTTTTAAGTTAAAGTATATTTTATTTCAAGTATTTAGGCAACCGGCCCAAATACAATTTAACAAGAGTGACAGTAAACTTCGGCCAGTCATGAGAACACAAGATAACGTTTCGATGAAAGACATATATACAACTTAAATTGCTGCAGATAACCTGTCGACATGTGTTGTTCATTTTTCTTCAATGTTTTCTATTCTTTGTTAAAATTTCCTTTCAATTTTCCTTTCAAGCTTGCGGGATGGTAGTTTAACTTTAGGAAACAAATAGATAAGTGTTATGCTATGAAAGTTTATATCATATCATGTAAATAGTTTAACTTATTTCGGTCAAAATATGTTTTCTCAGCTCAAATGCATCGGAAAGATATTTTGATACTTTATAAATAGTTTCTTTATTTTGCTACATTCTAAAATTGAGTAAAATAGTTGAACAAATCCATTTGTCAGCCATCTTTTTTCAAGATATTTGTTTCCTAGCCCCTCAAAACTATTGTACTCTGAGAAAAAATGAAACTCGTCTACCATTTTTTTCACAAAGTTAACAACATCTGTAATTTCGATCAATATATACATGCCTACCCTTTTCAATCATGAGATCGTCCAAAAAATATCTAACATTTGACAAGGATTTCTTTAATATATAGGAAATGTCGGTATTGGGATAGATTTCGGGAGGTAACAAGGATTTGAAATGTGTGTAGTGTATTGCTTTTGGAGTTTCGTTTATATCGGTATGCCATTTTTGCATGAAAACATCTCTTATTCCTTGTGTTAAAACTGTTGTGTATTTGATACATGTTGCCAATCAGTCGGTAATATGATACCAATGCCTAATAAGACACGCTCTTTGAGTACTACTGCATACACAGGCCCCGCCTACATAACATGTTTAATGCATGCTCGCCACTGGTCATAGTTAGTTCATACTTCATACCAAGAAAGAATCAAACAGTATGTCCTAATGAACCAAATTACTGATGAAAGGAAAGTGGCTGGATTACTTACGCTCCTCGATGAAAGGACTTATGGATTATTATGTAACCTTACAGCACCCGCAAAGCCATCTGAAAGTTCGTATGATGAACTGTGTCAGTTGTTTAGAGGACATCTTTGTCCGAAGCCGTTGTTGATAGCAGAAATGTTCCGCTTTCACAAACGAAATCAGGCTGTTGGCGAAAGTGCGAATGGCTATGTTGCTTTCTTACGAAAGTTGGGCCAAATCTGACGGACTCTTTAAGGGACATATTTGTATGTGGACTTCGTGACGCCACTACTCAACGAAGACTGTTATCAACAGAGGATTTGGCATCAGAAGGCAATTGAAATCGCACTGGCTATGGAGACAGCACAAAAGGACGCGACAGAGTTGCAGTTGTCAACGATCAACGACACATCAGTCAATAAGATCGGAAAATCAGAGTATAAAAAGGGGCATTCGGGGAGATCAAAGACCGACAAATGGAAGCCGGTAACCACCCATGTAAAAATTGCGGAAAGTCTAACCACAACTCAGACAAATGAAGATTGGAAGATGCAGTTTGCCATCACTGTCAAAATTAAGGACATATTGCATCAATCTGTAGAAAGCGGAAGAATGCGAATGTTCTTAACAACGAAACAGAGAATGTCCGTGTGATCAGTTTGTTAAAGAAAGCCAGGAAAGACAAAATTACAATAATCCCAAAGATTGATAATGTGGAGGTACCTATGGAACTAGCGGTTACACTCATGTCAAGCAAGGACTTCCGGGTAATGTTAGAAAACAGAAAGTTGGGTCCCACATATTTATATATTGAAAACATATTCTGGAGACGTTATCCAACACAAAGGTACAGTTATGGTGACAGTCAGCTACAACGGACAAAATAAGAAAATGAAACTGTGCATTGTTAAAGGAAATGGTCCGGCAATGTTCGGACGGGACTGGCTGAAACACATTAAAGTGGACTGGGATAAAACAATTTCTGTTAATGCTGTCACAGAAAAGAATGTACAGGTACGTCTGAAATCTATTCTCAGTAAACACCAATCCGTATTTAGCGATGGTATTGGAAAGGTAAACAGGATCAACGCCATGCTTACATTGAAGGAAAATGTACAACCCAAATTCGTCAAAGCTCGGACGGTACCTTATTCGCTGAAACCCAAAATAGAAAAGGAACTTGACAGTTTAGAAAGCCAGGGTATTATTTCAAAAGTAAATACCAGCGACTGGGCAACGCCGATCGTTCCTGTTGTAAAAACAAATGGGGAGGTACGAATATGCGGCGACTTTAAAGTGACTGTGAAAGTGGTGTCAAGGTTAGAACGTTATGGTGTTAAAGCGAATAAAGAAAAGTGTGTGTTCTTGTGCCAAAGATTAGATTCTGCGGTCACGAAAAAGACGAACAGGGTTTATGGAAATGTAATGATGAGATAAAGGCGGTGCTAAATACACCATCTCCGCATGATGTTATATCATTAAGATCATATCTCGGGTTACTCAATTATTACCATCGTGTTTTGCCAGATCTCGCGAGCGTTACAAAACCGAAGAATGCGTTGCTTGAGAAAAGTAGGAAATTTGCTTGGTCTAAAGAATGTCAAGTTGCATTCAATAAATCAAAGAAACTTCTAATTTCAGTACCTGTTCTTACACACTACAATCCGGAACTTCCGTTAAGGCTCGCTTCGGATGCCTCGCCGTTTGGCATATCAGGTATATTGTCACATGTTATGCCGAAAGGTTCTGAAAAGCCACTCGCATTCGCATCTAGATCACTTACTAAAACGGAAATGAAGTATGCACACATTGATTGTGAAGCATTTGCAATCTACTGGGCAGTTAAAAAGTTCTACCCATACCTGCATGGAAGAAGATTTACATTGATTACGGAGTGTAAACCCCCTATGTCAATGTTCAGTTCGTCTGAAAGCAAACCGGCTACTACGGCTGCTCGTGTGCAGAGATATGCATTATTCCTGTCAGGATTACATTATGATGTCCAGTATAAGAGTACGACATTGCATACAAATGTAGATGGATTGTCGTGTTTACCCGCGCCGTTAAAAGAAAATGACGAGGATATGTTAATTGAAGATTCATTTTACTCATCTCAATTAGATAGACTCCCGGTAACAAGCGCAGAAATCAGCTGTGAAACAAGGCGGGAACGCGTAAGGTCCCGTCTTTTTGAACGTGTAAAACAAGGCTGGATTGCTAATCATATTGACCCAGTCCTGAAAGGCGAAATGAATTAACAATTCACCACGAATGTCTAATGTGGGGTATTTTTGTGATAATTCCCGTAAAATTACGAGAACGTGTACTTGATTACTTACATATCAGCGAGGACGTAGATAAGAGGGATAAGCAACTCCGCTTGTAAACATGTTATCTGGTTAAAATATCACATGGAGAAATAAAATTGTCCAAATTTTCACATTTTGTAGCAAATACAACTTTCAAGTCACATTTGGCACATAAACAAAACATACATTTTTTGAAAGCTAAGAATGTCAACCAAAGTTAGAGATACAATGAACAACTGGAATTTCTATGTATTTCGAATAATGACTGGTTTAAAAGACTAAGGCATTGTGATTTCTGAATTTTAGAAATTTTGATCCAAAAATTAACTGACTGACATTATTTAAAAGGACATAATATTATCAGAATATGTAGTAAATGAAAATATTTGTATCTACAGCAATAGAAGAATGTTTAGACTTCCAGAAAATATCATTGTTATTTTCATAACTTCAATAGTTTTTTTAGTTTTACTTGCTACAAATGTTGGGACAGGTGATACTTTAGTATACAACTTAGTTACGTATCCCTCTTATCTACGTCCCTGATCTCACCCATGTGTCTTGAAAATAAAGGCATTAGCACGGAGTTGTGTCTGGTGGCCTGGCATTGACACTGATATCGAGCAAATGGTTAAAAGATGTGTACCGTGTCAAATGCAACAGACAACGGTTGCGAAAGTTCTATTACACCCATGGGAATGGCCTACTTCAAGTTGGGAACGCTTTCATGTAGATTGTGTTGGTCCGTTCCTGTGGCGAATGTTCCTGTTTATGGTTGATGCACATTCAAAATGGCCATAGGTTATTGAAATGAAGTCAATAACGGCCAGCAAAACGATTGATGTAATGTGCAACATGTTTGCATGATTTGGTTTGCCAAAATAAATTGTAACAGATAATGGTTGTCAGTTCAAATCAAAAGAGTTTTCTCTAGTCATGGAGAGAGACGGAATTTGTCATATAAGAACTTTGGTGGCCAAGCCATCTACAAATGGTCTCGTTGAAAGATTCAATGGAACATTTCAATTTGCAATGCGCGCATTGAAGCATGAAAACGGAGATTTCAATATAAAATTGAACACTGTATTATTAGCATACCGAAACACTCCACATAGTACGACGACAGAAACTCCTTCAAAGTTGTTTCTAGGTTGCAATTCGCGAAGTAAATTAGACTTAATGAAACCGGACACACAATCTCGCGTTCCAAATAGTCAAGTTGAAAATGTCATTGTGTGACAACAGAAAGATGTGCGAGTTCTATCTAGGTCAAGATGTTTTAGCGCGTAATTATAGATCTACATCAAAGGAAAAATGGATTCCTGGCTCTATTGTCTCTCGCGATGGACCCCTTATGTACAAAATAGATATAGGAAACGGCATAACGTGGAGACATACCGGCATGTTGATCAGCTTCACGCAACTGATATTCAAGGCAATTTAAGTCAGAATTTGTCAGTAATTACACCATTAGTACCGAATTCTAATGCCACGGAATCAAAAACAAATATATCACAATTAAACCGCTGGAAATAACTGAGTACCGAGATGGCAACAATGTTGAAAGGTCACAAACGCTAGAAAGACTCTACCCAGTACGCAATTGTACGCCAGAACGGCCTCAGTATAAATAACACTTGTTTAATGGTGTATCCATGTGTACTAATTAGACTCTCATGGCAGAGTCCAAACATTAACATTAGTGGCCGGAGAGAGATAAGATTTATGACTTTCTTAGATTTGATTATCCGTGTCAAATTGTGTTAAGTCTGGAATGATCTGATGATGTCATGGTAACTTAACATTTGAAAGAAACAAGTGTTAATGAATTTGAAATGCTTTTTTATCAAATAAAGATGTTTTTATTTCAGTTCATTGATAATTACATGTATGATATTTCGTCTACTTAGTTCATTGATATTTATATGTATAATCAGTGAATTTAAAAGGGGAGAACTGTTGTGTATTTGATACCTGTTGCCAATCAGTCATATGATACCAATGCCTGATAAACCACATCCTTTGAGTACTAACGTATACACAGGCCCTGCCTACATGACATGTATAATGCAATCTCGCCACTGGTCATAGTTAGTTGTTATATGTTAGTCATCACGCTTAGTTAATAGTATTTAATTATATACCGTAGTCTCGTAGAATAAAGATATCAATCCTGTATTAATGTTTTATGTGTTATATTCTCCCTACACAACAGAGGTCAACATGCTCAAACACCTAATATTACATATAGATAGCTAATTTACACACTAAAATGATTAAATATATGTGTTATTAAATGTTTATTTCGCTTTCACAAGAAGCAAACAAGAAAAGAACAAACTCTGATAATAATTATTGAAAAAAGATTCCATACTTGCCACCTTTTAAATAGTTATGGGACTCACAACTCTCGGCATACATATATTGTATTTATTAATAATTTAAATAAACAATTTAGCTGATATGATGTTTCAAGTGTGATCTACTTTTAAACATATGAGGATAAACATCTGTGAAATATTTATTATAACTATTATTAAAAAGGAGGAAGTTCATGTCTTCAGCAATTTGACAATTTTCTCACTGTATTAAACGTTAACGTTTTGAATTGTTGCTTCAGACATAAAAAGGGTAAACATATTTTGATTGCACGTAGATTTAAATCCCAAACTGTAATTGTTATGGTTTTATTAAAAATCCAAAAAATCCAAAAATCCTGCCCAAAAGAAATCCTAAATTTTGTAAATATGAAATTTCAGAAATCTTGGAATTAGTCCTTTATGAAAGCATTATGTGTATGTTAAGACTTATGAAAGTCTGGAATGCATGTGTATTAAAGCATAAATAAATGCAGTATTTTACGGCAACATTGATGTCATGCATCAACTTCCTTTTATTGTGCATTATATAATAATTATATATTATGTTATTCGACTATTACTGAAGCGATTTGGTTGGCTGACACCACTCGATATGACAGGTGGGTAAACTCCGCCTACTGATATTGATTTATTTATGGTCACAGCGAGTGGTTTGTGCATGTAACATACATTCAAATCTATACACGACATACATGTGTGTAAGTAATTAAGCCGGGCTACCATACACAGCAATTTACAGTCAGTTACGAAAAGGGGTGAAAACTAATGGGATGCAGATTTTCGAAAAATACCACTTGTCCAGGACTGAGATTTTGCAATTGGCGACTTGCCCGATGCCATTCATCTTAGAAAACTTGTGCGATCTCATTTCTTGATACACATTATTCCTTTCCATTTCCAAAAGTTCGATGTCTGAATACTCTGGTTCAAAATGATATGGTATAATCTTGTCTAATTCGTACTCCATAATTAAAAAGATAAGACGGCGATCTGAAAATTTCCTAATCCGTATTGTGAAAACCGGAAATGGGGAACTGACGTCACAGCAAGCTTAATATAAACAAAGATGGCGGTGAAAACACAAATTTTAAATGCATGTATATTTGTAGTTCAAGAATATAATTTATTTAATTACATCAGAATGATACATTACTGTAGGGCAATTTAGGGATATATTTTAAACTGAGCAAAGCGTATTCCTTTAATATGTTTATTTTTCTTGAAAGTGAAATTAATACTTTAATTTTCCCCCAGAAGTAGACTCTAATATTTTAAAACAACTTTTGAACAGTTTTACTATCTGTACTATCTTTATACTCCTTCAAATACACGGATTTTCTTACAAGTCCTTACAGATTGCCAACTCGTAGTCAATCCCAAGCATCCGTAATTAACTCGCTGGAATCCGTAAATTCCATCCGTTACATTCGGGTCGTGTAACGATAACGGATTGTTATGAGTTATTACGAGCAATTATACGAGTACTTTACGAATAGATACATATACCTTACGTATTCTTAAGTATTGTTTACGATTTGGGGGAAAGTTGTATAAACTGCAAAATCGAACACTTCATCATGATGATACATTAATAGAGATTTGCAGGATTTGCAGGATTTATAAAATTGTTGGCAAAACATCGTAAGGACTCGTTAATATTCGTAACAACACGTAAACAGGTCGTAACTAACACGTGAACGCTTCGATTAATAGTAACACTCCGTAATAAACTCGTAACAATCCGTAAACAGCTCGTAAAATGCTCGTAAAAGGCTCGTAAAATGATCGTAATTATCCGTGACAACTCGTAACAAATCTTGGAAATTTGCCGTAAGTACATCGTAGATAGCTCTTAATAACTTGTAACAACTCGTAAGTCGGCCTTAAAGTTGTCAAATCGTAAGATTTTGTAAATATGTGCGATCCGTAAGGACTACAAAATCCGTGTAAGTGAAGAGAGCCTTTAATCTTGAGTTCAGCACCTTTAGGATTATGCATATGTGTCCAGATTCATTTGTTCAACATTCTGAAACCGTCGCACCTGATATCCGTTAAAGAATTTAAAACGAATTTGGAACTTTCTTACAGTATGTGCTTATTTCCTAACTCAGATGTAAGGTCAACATGAGGTCAAAATCTGTTTGCACTCCGTCACAAAGGCATTCAGCAATGAGGCCGACTAAACTGGTTCAATAGACCATACGATAACTGATTGTAACTCATGTATCGCCAGATGGAAGGACATATTCTTGTGCATGCATGTGCAATATTAAGAGATGACGAGATTAATTCCGAGTTCCGATTAATTCGCTTAATTATCTATTCCTATTTAAGAACGATGACTCGTCAAACTCGGTTTTCTCACGAAAAAAAACGAATAGCGTCCAACTGGCGAATTAATACTCTTCAAATCAATACCATAAATAGAGTACATATTTTTGCTTTCAGAAACATGTTTTCGATTATTTTTCAGTGAGTATCTTTTTACGACGGTTGTACGGTCAACACCTTGTCGATAAAAATAGGCGGGGGAATTGTAATTGCTTCGCCAATTATTCACACTAAAACATATGTTGTGGCTGTGTCGAAGTTTCAACGGGCAATGCATCTTCCATAATCTTATATTGATTATGTACCAAGGAATATTCGGCAAGTGCATTCTTCTCCTGATATAACGGACATGCTGTTAAATTTAGCCATATGACATTTTTTTTTTTAGTTCCATTGAAATTTTAAACGGTTTAGAAAATAAGAATTAAAATGTTTGGGGAACACATAACCTTATGTTGGTAGCCCGTCCAATTAATTTTACAACTCACCATCGCTAATTAAAACTACAACTTGTTGGGAGAATAGCCGCATTCTGTCTGCTACATATTTCTTCGTGCCTATTTCATAGATAATATCTTGTAACGCTCCCTTTATATTTGTTCCTTGACCAATGTCAACGTTGA
>JAUELF010264114.1:0-11181 GCA_031471495.1 Clinocardium nuttallii | reverse complement strand
AAACATGGGTAGGTGCACTGACCGCCGTGATATGACCAAAGCTGTTGAAAGCGGCGTTAAACTCCAAGCAAACAAACAAACACACTTTGAACAATACATTTTCAAATGTGTCTGCTGCTGATTTGTTGTATGTGAGAAAGGGTTTAATCAAACTTGAATGAAAATGTTTTATCTGACGCCTGTCCTGTCAAGGTGACATATGTGTTTCTTGAAACACTTATTATGAAACATTTTTAACAAATATACATTTTCTCCATATCAGGCATGTCTGAATACTATTTTACCTTGCATTGTGCTTCTACAACAACAATCAGGAAAACATTGTAGAACAGTTAGAGAATTGTTTGCAAAACTTTTAACGATAACTGACTGCCACTTTCATTCTTCTTACCAAATGTTGAATATGTTACTTAACCCTTTCCGTCATATAGACGCTTTCTGATGCCTCTGCAGCAGACAGTTTTTTGAAAACAAAGTGACAAAGAAAGAAATTGCCCAAAACAATGCAATTTCCCATTTTACCACAATGTTTCTATTTTTTGTCATAGGTTATCAATTTAATTATAAGTTTTTGATTTTTTGACACCATATCATCAAAGTTGTCTGCTGCAGAATTGTGGTATTTGGGAAAGGGTCGAGATAGAGAAGATATCAGGTGTCAAATAATGTTTTATGTTAATTTTTATGACAAGCTAAATTATCTTGATTATATATATGAATTCATATTTCATGTTTGTAAAGTGATTTTGCCTAGTACAATGTTAAAAAGCTTTTAGAAAAAATGAAAAAATAAGAGACCCTTTCCTACATAACACAAATCTGCAGCAGATGACTTTGAAATCCTCCAATCAAATATATTGAAAATCTGTTTAAATGTATGTATGCTTTTTTGGAAAGAGTAGAAAACATTGTATCAACAGTAGAAATTGTACATTTTCTCTGTGGTCACAATGCTTTCAAAAGTTGTCTTATTGGAAAAGGTTAACAGAGAGATATATAGAAAGAGCCAAACCCTTCCAGACTTGGTATTAAGTATAGTCAGGAGTTTTGCTGACTTTCTGGATGATTTGGCAAAAGTATAAAGGTTTGACCCCTTCGCACATACAAATCTGCAGAAGGCGACTTTGAAAAGAAATTGTTAATAACCTGAAATTTTAAGATAAATGGGAATTTAAGTATTAAAGGGAATTGAAATAATTGGGAAAATGGGGAATTTGCTTATAATGAGCAGTTTCTTTATTTGTCACATTTTTTCAAAATGCTTCTTCTGCAGAGGTGTCAGCAACATTTCCTTCGAAACCTCTTAACTGATTTTGAAAAAAGAATCAGACCGAATTATTTTCCTGGTTGGCTCTACGGCAGCAATCCAGGACTATGTGGCCCTTTTGTTTGTATACAATCTACAAAGTAACAAATATGTTTAACAGAACAAAACATTAATAAAAGATATTATCTTGTAACACATTGACTCTGTGTCGTCTTTATTTCAAAGCAATGAACCTTTTCTTGATATTGTATTTAAGACATACAAACTAAAGCCAAGTGGAATAACACGCCTTATAAATAAGTAATTAAGTATTGCTCTGTGACAACCAACCGTTAGGTTAGATCTCCCTTGTAACATCTAATAAAGGTGTATATTAGTAGTGATCTTTGACAACCAATCGTTAGATTAGATCACCCTTGTGACATCTAATAAAGGTCTACATTAGTGGGGCTCTGTGACAACCAATAGTTAGGTTAGATTTTCCTCGTGACATCTAATAAAGGTCTATATTAGTGGTGCTCTGAGACAATCAAACCGTTAGGTAAGATCTCTCTTCTGACATCTAATAAAGGTATATATTAGTGGTCCTCTGCGACAACCATCCGTTAGGTTAGATCTCACTGGTGACATCTAATAAACGTATATATTAGTGGTGCTCTGTGACAACCAACCGTTAGGTAAGATCTCCCTTGTGACATTTAATAAAGGTCTATTGTAGTGATGCTCTGCGACAATCAAACCGTTAGGTAAAATCTCTCGTGTTACATAAACTAAAGGTATATATAAGCGGTGCTCTGTGACTCCCAAACGTTAGGTAAGACCTCCCTTGTGACATCTAATAAAGGTATATTTTAGTGGTGCTCTGCGACAATCAAACCGTTAGGTAAAATCTCTATTGTGACATATAATAAACGTATATATAAGTGGTGCTCTGTGACAACCAACCGTTAGGTAAGATATCCCTTGTGACATCGTATAACCGTTTATACTAGTGGTCCCTTGTCAAATCAAACCGTTAGGTAAGATCTCCCTTGTGACATCTAATAAAGGTTAATATTAGTGGTGCTCTGTGACAACCAACCGTTAGCTAAGATCTCCCGTCAGACATCTAATACACGTCTATATTGGTGGTCCCTTGTCCAATCAAACCGTTAGGTAAGATCTCTTTGTTGATATATAATAACGATCTATAGTATTGATGCTCTGTGACAAGCAGCCGTTAGGTTATATCTTCCGTGTGACATCTAATAAAGGTCTATATTAGTGGTGCTCTGTGACAAAGTACCGTTAGGTAAGATTTGCCCTTTAACATCTAATAAACGTCTATATTGGTGGTCCCTTGTGCAATCAAACCGTTAGGTAAGATCTTCCTTGTGACATATGATAACGATCTATATTAACGTTGCTCTGTGACAAGAAACCGTTAGGTTAGATCTCCCTGGTGACATATAATAAAAGTCTATATTAATGGTGTGCTCTGTGACAACCAACCGGTAGGTAATACCTGCCTTGTGACATCTAATAACGATCTATATTAATTAGGCCTAATATTAATGATGCTCTGTGCCAAGCAACCGTTCGGTTAGATCTCCCTTATGACATATAATAAAGGTCTATATTAGTGTTGCTCTGTGACAACCAACCGTTTGGTAAGACCTGCATTGTAACATCTTATGACGATCTATATTAATGATGCTATGTGACAACCAACCGTTAGGTTATATCGCCCTTGTGACATCTAATGAAGATCTATTTTAGTGGTGCTCTATGAAAACAAACCGTTATGTAACAGCTCTTTCATGATATCTAATATTTCCGCGGAATGCGGTGATATAATGCATATGTTCAATACCCCAACATATAACCGATTTACAAATGACTTTTCTTTTTCAGTCTTTTCGATTGGTTGAAAAACATGGAAGCCAGGATGCGGGCTGTTTGGCTTTATACGTAATGGGGTTGCGCCCGAGACTAAAACTGCCAGAGTACAAGTGTACTGGAATCAGAAACACAAGTTATTTGAGGTGAGTACACATTATACAGCATACAAATATACCTTTAAACTTAATTGATTTGATTTCTGCAGTCTTTAGAGATAAATAAGGAATTAAAAATGCATGAATTCTTCAAGTGTTTGCCAACGGGAGGTAACTCAGTAGACCTTATGCACGGAAAGTCTTTAGTTCTTTTCAACCATGATATTCCATATATATACAGACTCATTAAAACGCTTAACACTTTCCCTCATACTACAATTCTGCAGACGACATCAAACATATTTTGTCAAAAATTGAAACATTTCTAAAATTGAATGGATAACCTTTGACTCAAAGTGCAAAACATTGTGGCAAAAGAAGAATCTTTTTGTTTAGTCACTATGTTTTCAAAACACCGTCTGCTGTAGACGCGTCAGAAAGCGTCTATATGAGGGAAAAGGTTAAACACATAAAATAAATACAATATTATTCAGTCAATCTATAGGATAACTTTTAGAGAGATAAGATATTGGGAAAAGAAGGTATTTCTCATTATAAGCAGTTCATGCTTTTCCCGCAATAATTTCAAACTATTTCTACTGCAGAGGTGCTTTCATAGGAGGAAAGGTCATATAGTTTAACCAAAATGTGGAATTATTCTTGTTATTATACTCAATTGCAGCCAGGACCACGACTGCGACAAAATAGTTCACATCGCAAAGCTGTTATAGATGTATTACTGTGGAGCAGAGCCAGTATTACAAACAGTCAAGGCAATCTGAACATTCAACAAGAAAACTGAAGACCGAAGAGGTCCCGTTTTAATGGAAAGGATTCACATGTTAATATGTGTCTAAAATGTACAAGGTTTGTACGAGGTACCTTCCACAACGAAGTGACGAGGAAGCAAGACTTTAGCGAATCTGGGCTTAAATGTAACGTCGACTCCAATCCCGATTGGTGATGTTATAGTCTCGTTTAACATTTGGTAGGAGGGATTATTGGGGGCCATCACGTCGGCGCGTAACGGTAGCAAGCCAGCTAGTGAAGTCATTGTTGCTGAGAATAAGGCCGACATGTCCAATCAATTTTCTGACTGCGTTTCGTCTTGTGATAAAATGAATCTTACATTCGTTGTAATTTCATAAAGTAGTAACACTCGTCCAAGAAAATTGTTATTAAACCTGCCAGAGGATCGCTTATAACAACTTTATTGAACGCGTTTAAGTAAACTTTATTTGAAATGATAACTCATGTCAGATCCTATATATATATACAGATATGCATACATAACATCATCGTATATATATATAATGTTGCAGTTTTCGCGAAAGGTTGTCGGTGCTGTATTTTGGTATAGAGCAATAAGTCCGTACAACTGCTGTTAACAAAGCTACACTATACGGTTGATGCCAACAAACACGTGTTCAATTATACGGGGCGTCACGCCGATTACATCTTGAAATGACAAAGGAAATGTCAACATATGAAAAAAAAGATTTCACTTTATTCAACGGTCACATGAAGTAAGGCATATTATATGTACATAATTGACCTTCTGATTGATTTACCTAAAGCGGGTCAACTGCGGTATGGCTTCATCCAGACACTCAGACAAGTATACTTTGGGGAATCAGCTCTGAGAGAGGTGCATGAAGATAATGTCATATGCACTGTATACCACACAATAATGTGAATCAAAACATCAAGTCAAACATGACATTACAAACAGTTTGCAAAGCATTATCAAATATAAAACATAGACAGCTTATTTGAAATACAACGTTGAACAATAAAAATAGAATAACAGTAGTTTTCTGATTAAACTGCTCCTTTTCCCAAAGTGTTCATAGTTCAATTATTAATCATGCAGCTACTTTATCATCTCAACACTGTCTCAAGCTGCATGATATTCTTAAATTACAATTATGGCTGCTGGGCGCCTTTTCAAACAATATGAGCAAAAATACATCACCTGTTCTCACACTAATACTTTAAATTTTCATATAATACCAAAGTGTTTAACACCAGGAGAAAACAAAAAATGCCCAAATACATGTTGTTGTTAGGAGACGGTGTTTAACCTCGCGCTGGCATTAATGCCTGATGATGAAAATGTCTGGTATTTATAGGGCAAGTGCTATGTCAAAGCTTTGATCATTTCCTTTCATGCCACTAACAAATGGTAGGTGTCAACAAGGAAACAAAGACTTCAGAATGTAGGGCTTATAGGCTTGATTAATTGTATCACCTTCTGTGGGTAAGATCGTGTTTCAAACTAAAGACCCCATAGTTGCTTATATAGTTTTTAAGATGTTTTCAAAACAAACAATTTCCTAGAGTATCACTGTCTGGGAAACATATGTTCACGAGTTAGGGAAAACTGCATTGTATATTACCAAATGATTAATTTAATAACATATATATTTTGAATTATTGTGTATCAAAATATAACTAAAAATATGAATCATAATACAAATATACATGATAATAAAATATGTCTATATGCAAGCACGCATACTGATTTAACTTGTTATCAGCTTTGTGACAGACACCCAGAAGGTTATATATTTAATATTACACAATTTGCCCTATTAAACATAATCTCTCAGCCCCCTCTGCCATACTCTCTCTGCCAACTCAACCACACTCCTTCAGCCCACTCAGGCACATTCTCTCACTCCACTCAGCCACATTCTCTCTGCCCACCCAACCACACTCCTTCAACCCTCTCAGCCACATTCTCTTACTCCACCAAGCCACACTCCCCCAGTCCACTCATCAACACTCTCTCAGACCACTCAACAACACTCACTCAGCCAACACAACAACACTTCATAAGCCTAATTAACAAAACTCCCTCAGTCAACTCAACAACACTCCCTCACCCCACTCAACAACACTCTCTCAGCCAACTCAACAACACTCCTCAGCCCACTCAACAACACTATCTCAGCCCACTCAACATCACTCCCTCAGCCCGCTCAAGAAAACTCCCTTGCCCCACTCAACAACACTCCCTCAGCAAACTCAACAACACTCCCTCAGCCCACTCAACAGCACTATCTCGGTCCACTCAACAACACTCAATCAGCCCACTCAACAATACTGCCTCAGCCCGCTTAAAAACACTCCCTCACCCCAATCAACAACACTCCCTCAGCCTACTCAACAACTCTCTCTCAGCACACACAACAACACTTCATAAGCCCACTCAACAACATTCCATCAGCCCACTCAACAACACTATGTCAACCCACTCAACAAGATTCCCTCAGCCCACTAAACAACACTCCCTCAGCCCACTCAAAAACACTCCCTCAGCCTACTCAACAACACTCTCAGCCCACACAACAACAGTTCCTGAGCCCACTCAAAAACACTCCCTCACCCTACTCAACAACTCTCTCTCAGCACACACAACAATACTTCATAAGTCCACTCAACAACATTCCATCAGCCCACTCAACAACACTATGTCAACCCACTCAACAACACTATGTCAACCCACTCAACAAGACTCCCTCAGCCGACTAAACAACATTCCCTGAGCCCACTCAAAAACACTCCCTCAGCCTACTCAACAACACTCTCTCAGCCCACTCAACAACACTCCCTCAACCTACTCAACAACACTCTCTCATCCCACTCAACAACACTCCCTCAGCCCACTCAAAAACACTCCCTCACCCCACTCAAAAACACTCCCTCAGGCTACTCAACAACACTCTCTCAGCCCACTCAACAACACTCCCTCAGGCCACTCAACGACACTCCATCATCCCACTCAACGACACTCCATCATCTCACTCAACGACACTCCATCATCCCACTCAACGACACTCCATCAGCCCACTCAACGACACTCCATCATCCCACTCAAAAACACTCCCTCACCCCACTCAACGACACTCCATCATCCCACTCAAAAACACTCCCTCAGGCCACTCAACAACACTCTCTCAGCCCACTCAACAACACTCTATCGGCCCACTCAACAACACTCTCAGCCCACTAAACAACACTCTCGCAGCCCATTCAACTACATTCCCGCAGTTCACCCAACCACACTGTCTCGGCCCACTCAACAACACTCTATGATCCCATTCAACCACATTCTCTCAATCCACTCAGACACAATCCCTGGCTCGACTCAGCAACATTCTCTGGGGCCAGACAAACACAATCGCTCGGCATAATTCTTTTATCCCATTCAACAATTTCGCTTAACCAACTCGAACACATTCTCTTAGTCCACTCAACCATATTATCTCTGCCCACTCAACCAATTCATCTCAGCCCTCTCAACCATATTCTCTAATCTTCAAGAATAATGTCTCCGCCCACTCCACCATATTCTCTCAGCCCACTCAACCATATTATCTCATCCACTCAAGCATATCGTCTCCGCCCACTGAACCATATTCTCTTATCCACTCAACCATATTCTCTCATCCGCTCAACCATATTCTCTCATCCGCTCAACCATATTCTCTCAGCCCACTGAACCATATTCTCTCAGCCCACTGATTCATATTATCCCACTCACTCAAATCCCACTCAATCATATGTCCTGAACCAATCAACGACTTGCTCTCAGTCCACTTGACAACATTCTTTCAGCCCACTCGACCACATTCTTTCAGCTTACTCCACCAAATTAGTTAAGCCCACTCGACCACATTCTTTTATTCCACTTGACTACATTCTTTCTGCTCACTCAACAACATTCTTTTATTCCACTTGACTACATTATTTCAGCCCACTCGACAACATTCTCTTAGCCCAATTAACTACATTTGTTCAGCCCACTCGACCACATTCTTTTACGACCACATTCTTTTATTCTACTTGACTACAATCTTTCTGCTCCATCGACCACATTCTTTAAGCCCACCCGAACACATTCTTTAAGACCACTTGACTACATTCTTTCAGGCAACTCGACTGCATTCTTTTAGCCCACTCGACCAAATTCCTTTAGTCCACTTGACTTCATTATTTCAGCCCACTCGACCACATTATTTTAGTCCACTTTACTACATTCTTTCAGTCCACTCGACCACATTCTTTTAGTCCACTCAACCATATTATCTAAATCAACTTAACCATATTCTCTCGTCCCACTCAACCACATTATTTCAGTCCACTCGACCACATTATTTTAGTCTACTCAACCATATTATTTCAGCCCACTCAACCATATGCCCTCGTCCAATCAACCATTTCCTCTCAGCCCACTCAAGCAAATGCTCTCAGCCACTCAACAAGCATGTTTTAAATGTAGTTCTAGCGAGAAGGACATTTTATTTTTTCAATGCTGAATTGGTAAAAATGGATCTGTCAAAGTAGCATATGGAAGATTCAATAGTCAATATCGCGATGAAAATATCTGAATCCGTTCAGGTAGAACACAGGCTTTCATTATCTAGCCTAACAATTGACTGGTTGAACGCACTTTCTGAATACTACACAGCAGACGAGGGTTTTAAAACAGTGTAGGAAAAGATTTGTGAAAGTTGATGTGTATCTCAAAATATTTAAATCTGAGTACAACCCATGTTTAAACTGTATTGTTTCCACTGGAATGCTAATTCTAAATACTTTCTACGTAATAAGTGCTTTTTGGTCGACTTTTGACAACGTTAGAGGAAAACGATATTAAACATAACCATATTCCCATAACAATTTATATTTTAATTGTATTGTATTGACTTGGACGTCCCATCTCTTCTCACAATAGTTACGTAATTTTTGACATGGGTATTTGAAGCTTTTTGTGGGGGAAAAAGCAAACGCGCCAGACTAAAACCGACATTAACGGATTTGAATCCTAATTATCAGTTAGATGTTATTACATTGAACTGTTTTCGAATGTAAGGGAAGCTAGTACAGCATAATTAGTACCTGGTCATGTGCGCCGTCACGCTATAAAACCAACGTTGTGGAATCTGCGTATACAGTATCGACGGGATCAGTCTAAGCATGCCGCGCGGGCTTACCCGGATAAAAGCTTTTCGCCTCCTATGGATTTTCTATTCCAGGAATCATTACTCTATACATGTATCCCCCTGAGACGGAATGTGTCTGCACGGAGAGTGTATGCTGATCTAGTCGATACATTTCTCAGATGCCATGATGTTATTTCTTTCTCACGGGAGGGCTCATTTGTGCTTTGAGACATCGCTAGTGTAGGCGACTTTTGAAAATATTGTGGAGAATATATGAAACACGCCATATTCAAAGAGGAATTATATGGACTGTTAGCCTGGTGACCATTCCGAATAATTTGTTAAGTGTGTTACATGGACATTAACGCTCATACATCATAACCTTTGCTTGTTATAAACATTTTCTGACACCTTCCGATGACATTTGAACACTTTGTAGGTATACGACTTTACAATGAGCTATTTTCCTTTTCCCAACATATATTTTTCTCCACCATTAAACAGTTCAATCGGTATAGTTATCCTTTTCTACAAATGTTTTAAAGTTAACGAGTTTATAATTGGTATAGCGGTTAAGTGCCTAAATAATACATGAATCACTGATTGACATACGGGGAAGATTCCGATCAGATTTCAGGTAACTTATCATATCCACAGTATTACAACAATCGTTGCTATTTATCAAATAATTTTGTTTACTGGTACAACGTTTGCATAACAGATTGGCGATCATGATAGACCAGGATTAGAGTGCAATGATGGACATGCTGATCTGCGTCTTGCCTATATCACAAACATAATTATGTTAGTTCAGTGATAAGTAAATAAATTCAACTCTTTGTCTGTATAAAGCAAATAGGAGTGTACTCGTATTACTTAAGGGTAAAACTGATCAGTGATTGAGTAGTACTAGTGTATCCTCCCACCACCAGACAACCATCACTCTGTCTGAACGCTGTACACCATGGGTACTTTATACCGTCTGTCTCTGACAACAAAATCTTCTCTTTTCTACCATCTTGTCCGATAACATGTACATTGTTACTAATATAACCGCAGACTAATAGGTAACCTTCATGATCCACGTACATTCCTGATGGATATGTCAAGTCTCTGTCTGAGTATTTGTAGATCAAGTGACCTTGTTTATCAAGACACGTGACAATATGAGTCCCCCAGTCTGATATAAACACTCTACTTCCATCCTTATTGACGGTCACATACTCAGGTCTTTTAAACATATATTCACCATCATGCACACCCAGTCTAAGCTTTAGTGTACCATTCATGTTGAGTATCTGCACCTCACCGTTACCAGGATAGTCATGACAGGTCACGTAGATCTCATCACCAGACACATCAACTCCATAACAGTCTCTATCCATCTTCATTGTTTGGGTAACTTTCATCTTGGGAAATAGCTTCACTTTCTGGATCTGTTTCTCACCATTGGTTATAACGATCTCATTATGATTGATGACTGCTACATCGTATGCACTTATATTCAACCGGGACTTGACCTTGAAGTCTTTATCAAGTAGTATGAGACCGCCACTACCACAACACAAGACAAGAAGTCCGTCAGCCATGAATGTACACCTGTATACACATTCACAACCAACATCGATGTCACGTTTACTGGATACGGACATGTTTATCAGAGACTTCTGGGTTTGTCTACTGTATAAAAGACCACCGCTAGTTACCCGTCCGTCAGTCAGTCCCTTGATCGTCTGGTGAGAAAATCGACTGTTGTCAATCAGGACTGTATCTATAGACCGCAGCTGTTTATCAATGTCATAAAGGTCTCCATTAATCTGAAATGTTATTTCGGTTCGATCAAGTTCATCTTTCATTTTCGAAATAATATCCTCATATCTACTCGTAACAGTAGAGGCTCTCTTCATGCTAACGTACATGACGTCATCATTTCGTGCTTTCTCACATTCTTTAAGGGATTTTACGTGATCCGATATTTGAGTCAGAG
>JAUELF010264103.1:0-11182 GCA_031471495.1 Clinocardium nuttallii | reverse complement strand
TTGAATATTGGGAAAGAGCCATAGCCCAAAACGCTATAATGGTCGCCTATGGAAAATGAATTGCTTCCCTCTGACCTAAACCTAGGTTAAGCGTAATTTCTTCACAACGTAAGATTCACCCAAAAATGGAAGGAGATTCATAACTGACCGAGAATAACAATACATCATCGTTATAAGATAATACTTTTGTAAGTTTGAATATTCTTTTCTATTTCGATATGAAAATTTGAAATGTAACTGTTTAAATGGGATGACAAGGTGTTATTTTGCAAACATATCTCGTAATTTGGTAATTGTCATGTGTTTTCGCAATGAGCATGTGTGCATCCTGCCAAACTTATATTATTCGACAAACCAGTTTCTTTGGAAGAAGTTTATTAGAACATAATGGAAAAGTGAAGGGGCATACTTAAAACTTATTGGCATACCAATGTTAATACCAATGTTATAATATGCATTGTTTTTATTGTAATTAATAGTAATACATTGGAACTTGGAACAATGGGTGTGCTTTGTGCTATTTTTATGCATCTTCGTCACGTGGTCACTTATGATGATGATGGTCACTAGTTAAGTTTCAATATATCTCCCGAGAAATATTGCATTGCGAACAGTCATAATATAAAATCGCATTTACAGTACAGAAACCTGGACTATGTGGTCATTTGTCTCAATATATCGCCGTTAAATATTGCATTGCGAACAGTCATAATATAAAATCGCATTTACAGTACAGAAACCTGGACTATATGGTCATTTCACAGGTGTTTGTATCGATATTAATCATAGATAACTTCACTATAATACTATCCTTAACACTAAGGATGACTATAGGGGCGTAAAATTATCAACCGATACAAATACCTGTGGGTCATTTGTCTCAATATATCACTGTTAAATATTGCATTGCGAACATTCAAAATATAAAATCACATTCAAAGAACAGAAACCTTGACTACATGGTCACTAGTCTCAATATATCGCCGTTTAATATTGCATCAATTGCTAACAGTCAAAATATAAAATCGCATTCCAAGAACAGAAACCAGGACTACGTGGTCACTAGTCTCAATATATCACCGTTAAATATTGCATTGCGAACCGTCAAAATATAAAATCGCATTTACAGAACAGAAACCTGGACTATGCGGTCAT
This sequence comes from Clinocardium nuttallii, assembly GCA_031471495.1. Lineage (NCBI taxonomy): Eukaryota > Metazoa > Mollusca > Bivalvia > Cardiida > Cardiidae > Clinocardium > Clinocardium nuttallii. The sequence goes on along the minus strand of JAUELF010264103.1, from coordinate 10,027 downwards.
TTGTCTCAATATATTACTGTTTAATAAATATTGTATTGCGAACAGTCATAATATAAAATCGCATTCCAAGAACAGAAAGCTTGACTACGTGGTCTCTAGTCTCAATATATCGCCGTTTAATATACAGGTAAGCCTATTGTGGCCTATATGCAAAATGAGCATGTGAGTCATGCATGCGATTTCGTCTCGGACGTCTTTTATCAGTCAGGACTGGAGGACTGACGGTTTTCGCGTAGTCTGCGTCTGGGATTGTCCTTGAAATCCTATCTCGTCACAGAGGGATGCACGTCAAAAAAGAAAAAAGAATTTGACCCTCAATTTTGGTCTAGGCTGTTTTTGCCTGTTTGGGACGCTGGTCTCGACATACTCCACGCAGTACACAGGACATGTTGACATGCACTTTTCTATTAATTAATACGTCTGTTGGTGTAGTCATGGCCACTCATGTCTGTTGGTGTAGTCATGGCCACTCATCTGATCATTATTGTGTTTAATGAAACAGGAAGCTTACTGGTAAAATAATTAATTGTGTGAAAATGCATAATAAATCAGAGATTTTCCCCTCGTTAAAACTTCTAAAAATAACCCCTAGATGGTTAGGAACTTCATACTTTGTATGCAGGTTGGTCATGACCAGGAGATGACCCCTATTGATTTTGAGGTGAGAAGGTCAAAGGTTAAGGTTATGATCATGATGACCTTCAAAGGCTTGCTAGGTAAAAAAAGGTTTCCACTCAATTATTTAAGTACGGTTTGGTCGAGGAACTAGGTATGCAGGTTAGTCATGCCCGGTAGAAGACTCCTATTGATTTTGAGGTCAAAGGTCAAGGACACGATGACATTGGGCTGAAAAATGGTTTCTGCTCAATAACTGAAGATTGCTTGGGCCCAGGAACTTACTTACTTTGTTTATACGCAAATTTAAACAAAACAATTACTTTTTGACAAAATCTGTGAAGTGTTTTATAGTATTGTCATGAGTATTTGACACTTTAAGACTGGGCTTGACATGGATATCTGTGTTTGAGTAAGACTGGTTTTTTTTCAGAGGGGATTGTGAGTTTTGGGACAGGGTTTGATTCTCGCTGATGGTGGTCATGGTTGATTGTCATTTTCTAACCTGATACTGGCTAGTTACCCAGGGATCACCTATAATGAGTGTTCTGTTTACATGCCATGACTGAAATACTTATGGGATTGGTGTTAAACCCTCAATTAACCAAACAGAGGCAGTTGAAAAAAACCTCATGCATTATTGGTATTCACTCAACAAACTACAGGACTGGTGTGTCATTACAATTGATTATAATCAACTGTCTATTGAAAAACCTGTCTTACCCCAAACCTGTATGCTGAGAGATCTGTATCAAACCCTGGCCCATACATGCCAAATAATCAGGAAAAGTTGAGCTACTGATTGATTTGTTGAACATATTCTTCTCTGAAATCCCTTTCTCCTTGAAACTACATACAATATCAACAAATCAAACCATTACTAGAGTTATTACAAGTAATTTTTTGTCTCTATACTGTGTTGATTGCAGGACTTTTCTATACAAACTATCGCATTACCGTCACAAGAGTCATATAAAGTCCTCATATAGAACTTCTAATGGAATTAAAGCCAATTTACATCCACTACATTACTTGAAAATTGTGATTGCATTATGAAAGTGCAATGTACTTAAGGTTAACCCTTTCCAACATGTTGAAAAAAACAAGCAAACTGAGCAAATTGTGATGGCATAATTATTTGAAAGTCCAGTTTATGAAAGTTTTTACCATTTCCAACAGTGTCTTTTACAATAATGTTTTCAACTGTATTCAATATTTGTACTTGTGCTTTTCAAATCACCTGAGCCGTCCTTCATCTGTCGTTATCTTTTAGCTTTAAACATCATCTCCTTCTTAACCATAGGACCAATTTCAACCAAATTTCACAGGGATGTTCCTTTGTTGGCCCTCTTTCAAAGTTGCTCAAAGATTTAAATTCCATTAATAATTTCTTTGTTTGCCACAAGGTTTTTTCAGTGATTTTCTGTGTTTTTGCTTAGATGTTTTCATTGTAATCTGCTGCAAATTTGTTGTAAGTGGGAAAGAGTTTGACTCATAGATGTTTCAAACATCATTACTCAGGGCACCGTACAAGCCAATAGACCATCCAACATATGGACCAAAAGCTCACTTCTAAGCTCTGTCGGGGGGGGGGGGTATTTAGTCACTTGTATTGGTAGTTGTAGTTCCCATGTTTATGTGACACGGCAGTACTGTCAGGGTATCAATCACTTTCTGTGATAGCTCTAGTTAACTTTGTCAATATTGTATGTACAGATATGGGTAAATACTGACAATAAATCGCATCTGCATATAATTAAGTACTTGTTTAGTCAGAGTATAGAATAAAGTTTCTTACTCTTATCCCTTTCACTTACAACAAATGTGCAAAAGACAACTTTGAAAACACCAAGGCAAAAATATGGACTAATACTATAAATTAAATAGTAACTTCATAATGGAGTTGAAAGCAAAAGTATAAACTACTCATTTTGAGCAATTTGGGCTTTAAATGTCACAATTTTTGTCATTTAGTCATTTGATGTAGTTGCGTCAAAATGTATCTCAAAGTGGGAAATGGTAGTAATCAACTTGTTTTTTATGGAAGATGTCTGTTATGCAATGCCCTTGTTACACTTTATTTATATTTTTGTCTAATATTTTCAAAGGCATCTGCTTCAGATTTGTTGTATTGTCATTTGTGGGTAATGTAAAAAAAAAGGCATGGTTACAATGAGGAATATAAATCCTGGACTTGTCTCATAACTACAATATTACAAAGGCTGTATCTGTCCAGTAAATCACACAGTAGTGTGTGCAGACATGAAATTGGATTTTAAGCTTATACATCAACAGTACAGACATTGTGTTAGCTAGCTAGGACCCTTACTGTGATATAATCACCAAGATGTTACTGAAACTGCTCCATCATATGAACGCAATGTAATGCATCTGCTGCAGATGTGTTTGTATCAAAAGAAGAAATTACTCATGATGCACCATTTATCCTTTGAACCTAATGATGCACCATTTATCCTTTGAACCTAATGATGCACCATTTATCCTTTGAACCTATAACGTTTTTGACTTTATTTAATAACAATAATTTAATTTCAAAAATATTTTGCATGTTTTTGTGTTTTTCCCAGAAAGCACAAACATTGACAGCTCTTGTACAGCGAAATTAGAACACCATTGAATTTGGTTAATATTCTGTGTCGTATACCTATTTGAAGTGATTAGAGTTATCTGGGTTTCTGCTGCTTGTGACAGAGTTGTACTGCAGGAAGACCAACTTTAATCCTTTCCCACATACAGAAGCTTTCTAATGCCTCTGCAGCAGACGATTTTTTTAAAACATTGTGGCAAAAGAAAGAAATTGCACATAATAAGCAGTTTCTCCTTTTGCCTTAATTTTTTCAAGTCTATTTAAAAGTTATACTTTCATTTATAGAGCTTTTGAATAGTTTTTGCAATACATTTTTAAAGTCGTCGGCTGCAGATTTGTTGTATGCGGGATAGGGTTTTAGTTTTTAATTGCAGCAAAGATCTGTCTGCACACTGGTGAATGAAAGCTGTTTTGGTACAAAGTGCTTTTAAAGCCAGTCATATGTTTATACTAAAACAATTAATTAAAATGGCTGAATTGGCACCATCCTTATAGTTTTACTAAGAAATATTCAATGATAACTTCAAATTAAAAATCCTTTTAACACTTTCTCACCTGCAGACGCATTTGGACGTAATAGCAGCAGACAATCTTTGACAACATTGTGGCCAGCGAGAAAATTGCTCATGATGAGCAATTTCACCTTTGGCCACAATGTTTTCAAGCTATCTCTTATGGAGATTTTTCCCGTTCTTGTCACTATGTTTTCAAAGGCGTCTGCTGCATTTTTGTTGTTTGTGTGGGAAAGGGGCCACAAAATTTGAAGATTTTATATTTGGTATTTATCATTACCTAGTAGTCATACAAGAATTCTGCAGCAGACGACTTTGACCATATTTTGTCAAAAAATAGAAAATCTCTATAATTGAATGGATAACCTATGATGACTAAAAGTTGAAAACATTGTGGCAAAAGGAGAAAAGCCGTCTTCTGCAGAGGAGCCAGAAAGCATCTATATGAGGGAAAGGTTTAATTATTAAATGAAAATGGAAAACATTGTGGCAAAAGGAAAAATTGCTCGTATTGAGCAATTTCTTCCTTTGTCACTAGCTATGTTTACAAAAACATTGTGGCAAAAGGAATAATTGCTCGTATTGAGCAATTTCTTCCTTTGTCACTAGCTATGTTTACAAAAAGCTGTCTGCTGCCGAGGCATCAGAAAGCATTTATATGAGGGGAAGAGGGTTTAAGCAATTTCTCATTTTGTCACAATGTTCGAAACTCTGTTTAATGGAATACTGTTATTAATTGAGATTAGTATTTTTTGTGTAGATGTTTTCAAAGTATTCTGCTGCAGATTTGTTGTCTGTATGAAAAGGATCAAAAGTTGTCTGCCGTAGAGGCATCTGAAAGCGTCTGTATGAGGGAAAGGGTTACAGAGCGTATTTATGGATCAGGTACCTCCTACATAATCTATGTTCACCAGGATTAATTTATTAATTACTATTTGTAAGAAGCTTCATAAAACCTTGTGGGAGGGGAAGACAATGGTGCAGAGGTAGAGCGTCAGCCTCTCTGTCAAAGGTCCCTGGTTTGAGTCCTGTGATGAGCGGGTCCTGACTTTGGGATTTTTCCACACAAACTGCGAGTACTGGTTTTAGTCTCCAGGAAGCAGACATCGAGCGTGATTAATATAAGCTGAAAGCTTGTTTCGCAATCGATGTAAAAGAAAAAAACCTTGTGGGATTTATTTATGAACAAATCAGAATCCAGGTTAGAGTGCATGCAAGTGCAGAGTCTATGTGGAAAAGCAGCCGGAATCAATCATTTAACTGTGTCACAGCTCATATAAAATTATATTTCTTCCATTTCAGGGATTCTGACATTTTGAAAAAATGTGGACAAGATGCCATTCAGTACATCACCTTTCAGAGATACCTGCTTCTCCTTGTTACCATAGTAACTGTCTTGTCAACAACCATCATCATTCCTGTTAATTTTACGGGAAATCTTAGTGAGTTTTGTAATCCATGTATTTTCTATAGAGATAATTGGAATTGTGTTAACCCTGTCATTCAAGGTGTTTTGAGTTTGAATCCCAGCTTTGCCATCATTTTTTTTTTACTTTTGACAAAAGTCACTGTGGCAAGAGCCATTCGTCTTCAACCAATTAGCTTACAGTCTATGTGGAAATGCAGCCAGTTGCTTGAAAACATATGACTGAACAATTGTTGAAAACGGCGTTAAACCCTTTTAATCAACCCTTTTCCACACACAACAAATCTTCAGCAGAATACCAAATAACTAGGAGAAACTATCGAAAATCTCTATATTTTAATTTATATTTGAGTTCAAAGAATTGTGGTAAAAGATATTTGAAGTGTTTTCAAAGTTTTGTGTCAGAAATGTCTGCATTAGGTACAATTAGACACTTATGTAAAAGATGAGCTTAACCCTTTCCCACATATAACAAATCTGCAGCTGACGACTTTTCAATCATTTAGTAAAACATATTCAAACTCTTTATAAATGAAAGGACAATTATTAAAAAAAGTTTTTGAAACATTTTGGTAAATGGAGAAATTGTTCAGAAAACATCAATATGTTGGAAAGGGTTATTAAGTCTTATGCAAACTTTGTTGATGAAACATCATATACTGATCTTCTGTTCTTATAACATTTTCTACATTTGAAAATAAACCTCATTTTAACTGTGCCATCCAAAAGTATTAATGAATAATTTGTCTTGATTGACCTTGATAAAATGCCATACAACAGCAATATACACAGGTAAAAGACTGTAACAATTATCTTGAATATCTAGTTATGCAATTGACATTAAATTTTGTCTTAACCCTTTCTCCCCTATAGACACATTTTGATGAAAAGGATCAAAAGTTGTCTGCTGTAGAGGCATATGAAAGCGTCTGATGATGCATCATATTCTGACTAGGTTTCAGAAAAGGTGTTTTCAAAGTGACTCTTATAATATTTGAAGCAATTGCAGCAGGTCAGAAAGGGTTAAAATAGTATTACATGTGATTTATGATTTCAGTTGGAAATGCCACGGATTTTGGACATACGACAATAGCTAACTTAGATGCTGAGTAAGTGTTTAAATTAAATAAGTCATGATTTTGTCAAAAATATATTAACAAACCCCTTTCTCACATAAAAAGCTTTCTGATGCTTCTGCAGCAGATGACTTTGGAAAACATTGTTGTAGAGAGAAGAAATTGCTCATAATGACCAATGTCTCCTTTTGCCACTCTGGGATATCATTGAGTCTACATAGTCGTCATAAAACATTAACCTGGTAACTCAAAAACGTTCATCATTTTCAAATGAAACTTGGTACACATGTTCCTAGATACAATAGGCATGTCTATACTAAGTCACATAACTCTGGCATTAATAATCATTCAGAAATGCCCCTTATTCTTCTTAGAAAAAACGGACAAACTATAGCAGTTGCTTCGCTACGCTCTTGTTCCTAATCTTACTGCCTTGTCTTATTATACCCTCTACATTACCAGGTCTAGTTTACTGTGGGTTCATGTCCTTCTCTCACTAGTCTACATGGTACTTGCTATCCTCTTCATGAGACACTTCTCGAACAACCTCAAGTTTGACCAGGATGATCAGGTAGGGCTTATCATAATCAGCTTTGATTAAATCTATTTCCACTTGAACAGACATTTTGATGTTTCTCTATCATACAACTTTTGAAAACATTGTGGCAAAGGGAAAAATATTACAAGTTTTTTTTTTCATGTACAGATATGTCTACAAAATTGTATGCTATTTATTTGTTGTCTGTAAGAAAATTCAGAACCCTTTAAAAATATGGATACCTTATTTGAAAGATATTTTAACTGTTCAATTTGTAACTGTAATTCATTTTATGTTTAGCAAATTTAAATGCAGTGTCCTTCGAGAATAACAGAATTCTGTCTAATCTGCTGCAAACAACTTTTGAAAGCAATCGGCACTTTCTCTTTTAACCAATGATTTCAAATATATTCATTTTTCAAATTTTAATTTATAGAGATTTTCACAAGTCTTACAAAATTTGTTGCATAATTGTTGTATGTTGGGAAGGCTAAATGAAATGCATTTTGGTATTTTCAAAATAAAATGGGATTTTTCCTGGGTACTAGTTGTCAAGTTAATTCACATATCTGCATCAGACAAATTTTGAAACATTGTGACAATAGAAGTAATTGCTTATAAATAAACAATTTCTCCTTTTTCCCACAATGTTGTCAAATCTTGTCAAATCTATTCTATTTATAGAGATTTTCCAAAAAATTGCCCCTTTGTTTTCAAAATAGTCTGCTGCAGATCTGCTGTATATTGGAGAAAGGTTTACGTTGCATAATTATATGTATGTTTTACAAATATGTGCTTGTTACTTTTCAGGTGTCGCGAACATTGATGATAGCCAATGTGCCCAAGGATAAATGTTCCAAAAATTTGATACTTCAACATTTCCAGTAAGTCAAGTTATATTTCTGTGAAACTACATTACAGTGTTAGAGCAATCTCATCACAAACTGTACTTTGTAACTGTCATTCATCTAAGACTGACAGTTAACCCTTTCCCCAATACAGACAACTTTGGCACCGTTTCAGCAGACAAACCAGGAAAACAAGCAATACGATTTATATAAGAATGTTTTCAAGTATGTATCAAAACTGTATGTCCTGTTTCCAAATACATGTTTATGTTGTTTAAACTCCCTAAAACGTGTGTGAGTTTGTGTTATTTCTCATCATATACTGGCAGAAATTCATTGAAACTTCATGGAAAGCTTCAGCACCAAGAGAATATGTGCGTTGATGGCTCTTTTAGTTTAAACATATTTATTTCTCATATAGTTTACATATCAGGAATCATCAAGAAATATACAATGGAGAAATGTTCATAGCTTATTTTAGGTCTCTCCCATTGTGCTTGGGCAGACAATATCATAGCTTACTTTATCTGTATAATTTATCATTCAAGAAAATAATATGGTTATTCAGAATAAATTGGGACTGGTAACCCTTTCCCTCATATAGACACTTTCTGACGCCTCTGCAGCAGATGGTTTTTGAAAACATAGTGACAAAAGAAGAATTGCACAAAACGTGCAATTTCTCCTTTTGCCAAAATGTTTTACGCTTTTAGTCATAGGTCATCCATTCAATTATAGAGATTTTCCTTCTTTTGACAAATATGTTCAAAGTTGTGTGCTGCAGAATTGTCGTATGAGGGTTAAACCTTTCCCACATACAACACATCTGCAGCAGTTGACTTTAAAAATATTTAAGCAAAAAGATGGATAATCTCTGTAAATGAAAGAATGATAATTGAGATTCGAAAACGTTATGGTAAAAGAGAAATTGCTCTTAATGAAATTGCTCATGGTGAGAATTTCTCCTCTTGTCACAATGTTTTCAAAACATGTCTGCTGTAGGGGAGAAAGGGTTCAGGTTCTGGTGCCTTTTGTACAGGCTTGCCTGACCTCTCAGTGTTTGTGTATGCTACTACAGGAAGACCCTTCTTGCTTGACATGCTACATTTATATATTTCAGTGAAGGATATCCAGAGATTGTCGTAGAGGATGTTACATTTGCTTATGATGTAGAAAAATTGATAGACATGGACAGAAAAAGGTATGGGATTATATTTGAATCTGATCAAATGTTGTTATAAAATTCTTTTACTGTTTTGTCTGTTAAGAATTTTTTTTAAATTTATGAACATTTCAAAATATACTTTTAAGAAGGAATCTTAACACATTGAGGGAAAAAGTAGAAAGACTGCATTTAGCAATTTCTCCTTTTTTTCCCCAAAATGTTTCAAATTTCTTCTGCAACAAAATTGTCTTAAATCATTTGTATCAGAAAATGTATGAATTCTGTTATCATGTTGATTTTAAAATCCCCGAAAAAAAAGAAAGAAATAGAGATTCTTTGATAACTGATATCAATACTTAAGGATAATGAGTTTGTTAACAATTATGTTATGCCTAGTCATTTGCTGCAAGTACTGTTTTCAATGAATTTTTCATTATGTTTTTTGGCTCTATTGTGATACCCTTTATGTTTTCGTAGTTGTCTGCGTCGTCACAAAACTTTATCATTTCTTGATAACTCAAAACTGTTTAGCATTTTTAAATGAAACACATGGTACACACGTTCCTAGGAACAATATGCATGTCTATACCAAGTAACATAACTTGGGCTTTAATAATTATTTAGATTTTTTGGATTAGAAAGTGCCCTGGCGTTCACTCTGCGGCGCTTTTGTTGAGCTTTGCTCCAGTGACACCCATCTAAGGAGATTTCCGACAATCTAATTAAAGAGATATTTGCACGATATTATTCTTTGATCTAAATGAAGACCATCTCTTAGAGACATTTTAGATTGGGTTGATGGCAGGGTTATCTGGATCTATACTGGTTACAAAGGCCCTATTGTTGGCTCTCCTGTAGTACCTCTCATTTGGTTATTTTACAGAATGGTTGCTATAGAAGCTGGTATGCATTCTGAACTAAGTCTTCAGAAGACTGGTAAAAGACCGACGTTGCGGCCGTATACATGCGGTCAGTGTTTGTGTTGTGGACATAGCTGTGGATGTATAGAGGTACACTATAAACAGAAATCTTAACCCTTATCCACATACAGACACTTTCTGATGCCTCTACCGCAGACAACTTTTGAAAACCTTTTGCCACAATGTTTTCAACTCCTTTTAATAATTAAGCTTTCCCATATAAAGATATAACATATTCTTGCCCGGATGTTTTCAAAGACGTCTGCTGCAAATTCTGTGTATGCGGGAAAGGGTTAATAGTTCTCAATTGATGTAATGT
>JAUELF010264092.1:0-11182 GCA_031471495.1 Clinocardium nuttallii | reverse complement strand
CTCACTATGATCGTATTATAAAGAAAAATCTGCTACATATATACGTTCTAGCCAGTTCACAACCCGTTCTATTGTGTTTGTAGGGCGGGGTCGGACGTTTTGAGAACTAGTTTGGTGTAAAGTGGGCCTTACGTAAATATTACACACGTTCTTTATATGTATATATACAATTTGCTATGGACGAACACACGAGAAGTATACAAAACAGCGGAAACATAAAATAGACTACACGATTGTTCAGATTGATCTCTGTTCTTGGTGATCGTAATGGTCTAATGTTTACAAGCATTACAAGTACAATATGTACAATGTAAGATTATCAATGAACAGTTAATCCCCACTAACAGAAGATGTGTATAAGCCTCAGCAGCATTCAGTGTTCAAAACCAGTATTGTGGCGTTTACTCGTCTAAAAACATACTTTCATTCGAAAAGACATTAAACTGTTCTAAAGTTATTTTGAAATCTTATTACAACACATATCTTTTATTAATTGCTGATAATAAGCGGGTTTAGTTAACGCTGTCGTGCTATTTGGATTAAAGGTGGTAATATCTTATTCTATCAAATGAATCTACAGACTGTCTCACGATGATTTCAATTACTAGAGTTAATGCTGATTTAATACCTTATTTAAGTTCCCAATGCATTTTGAGATTGGAATATTGTTGAATCGACTTAATACCGAGAGCTGCAAATGAGCTGGGATTCATTATTGTGTGCAAAAACTCTTAACAACGACGAGTATTCGAAGGGTAATATCTTTGTACCACAGTGTATTCAATAACTATAATTATTTGTAAAGATGTTTAATGTTTTTGCCGTATTAAAGCATAATCAAGATCAGCCTAGTTTCATAGTAAAACTGGCTGTATGTTAGTATAAGCATAATATATGTATTCTGGGTCACAGTATAAAAGGTGTCAGACTTGATTTAATTGACGTATTTGTGCAATTCAATAACCCTTCTCCACATTCTAAGATGTACATCAAGATTCGGCACGATTGTGTAATAGTTTCTTTTGTAACTAATGTTAAAAGTACAGACGAATTAGTTACACATCTGACCATTTCTGAACATTTGTTCATATTTCAGTACTGTATGTTCAATGAATTGAAACGCCGTTCAGAACGACATAACACATTTTGACAGAAACTATTAAACACGCGCTGGTTGATAATGAATGAAAATTAGAAACTTCTCCCCAAAGACCGGTTAATAATTTCATCTCCATACAAATCTGACAAGTTCAGAATTACTGTTAAAGTAAACACTTAACTCTTTCACTACTGAAGCTCACAAAGTTGACTCTCCCAATTGAAAATTGGACCACTCCAATGTTCGTCCATTTTGGTAAAATGTAATGTCTAAGTGACAAACAATGCAGCTTTCGGGAGAGACAACTTGTTACGGACTGTCTCACATGAATATGCATTGTTTGTTAACGCCTTTATTTGCAGTTGGCTGCAAAAGGGTTAATTGTAATTTGATAATTTCGCGCATGGTTCTATTCCCGATACAGACGGTATTAATAGCAAATGAAGAAAACTGTTCATTATTTTAAAATCCGTAACTGTGAGTGTAAAGCGATGCCGAAGATTGTTCGTGGATATTTAGCAATTACTGTCGACGGATTTCCGTCAATCCCTATAAGGTCATAATGTACCGCTTTTTTCTGCTGAAATATAGTGTTGCTTGGTATGTTAAAAACACTGCCGCTTACTCACGAAAATGTTCAATGTAAATCTGAAGACAGTCCACTTATGATATGGTATCACAGTTTCCTGCTCCTGCCACTTTAATAGTTAAAAAGAAGGTGGAGTCCTAGACTATATTGTATTCTGGCGAAGGGGAAGATTATACAGGGATCTGGTTCGATTTAAACATCACTGTCAAATATATAGATATACCTCTTGTTGATCACGCTATTCACATACACGTGTTAAAGCCTCGTAAAAATATTGTAGAAAATTCCATATCAATACTTCAAACCAAACGATATTGAAAAGCAATTTATCCGTGTCAAAAACATCTTTGTTTTTAATTATTAACAAAGACTACATATTCTGGTAACAAACCTATTTGAACTGGGATGACAAAACATAGGAATCTCATTTAAAGCAGATCTAAATCTCGCTGCAGTATCAACCGCTCGTATGATCTGATGTCTGCCTTTGCGTCAGCCAATCAAATTCTCGACTGCATGTTATTTTACTGTCATGGACATTCTTATACTGTTTCAAGTGGAACCACGGTCCTATATCAAGTACAATATAACATTGGCTTTTTTAATTTGTCTGCGAGATATAATCAAATTGCGATAAATATCACAGTCACACCAATTGTCTAAACAATAACATGCGTTGAGATCCATAAGGAAGTTTGACAAAACATATGCGTTTAAGATATACGGATACTTAAACTAATTATATCGTATTATTAAAATATTGGAAAAGATTAAAATAAAAGAAGGTTTCTTCTATTATTTCGCAACATTGTATTGGTTCATTATGAAGATGTATGTCTGAAGCTATGTTAAATAGCTACACCGAAATTATTTGTGTGAATTTTCGAGGCATAAATAGTAAAAACCATGCACAAGGCGTTTTTTTATGACCTGCATAAGTCGAACTTATAATGAGGAGTAAACACGTCTTTTTCCAGCAATATATATTTTAAGACTGAACTTAGCCTTATGGTGTGGGTACTCAAAAGAATCCTCTCACTGAGACGATTTTTTTGAATACCCAAATAATAGGGTTTGGGCGTCACATAAGGATTTAAGGATGCGAAATAATATTCTGATGTAGAGCATTGGTTTATCTTTATGAAGGTTAATGTATATATTAGAGCCACTATTACAGAGTTGGTGTCTTAGTGCATCTGCGTACAGTGACGACTCGGGTTAACCCGTGCATTAGCATAGTCACACGAGAAACTTCACTCTCAGCCTCTATGTTAAACGGGCCTAAATGCATATTCTGCTCAAAAGAATAGATGTGTAATCGCAGTATTTGCATGTCAATGTGACGCATCTGTAGCTGAGAACCTTTACATTTATTGTTGCAAAAAAAGAGAAATCGCTCATAAGAAGCCAATTCTGCCCTTCTACTATAATGTTTAACTTGCCACAAATTGTATACATTCAATGATATAAAAAGATTTCACTTTGCCTGGCCTTTTTGTATTCGGTTGTTGTAGATCTGATGAACATGTATATGGAAAAGCGTTAAGCTACTGGCAATTCTGTCTCCAGTAGACGTTCGTCGAATAGTAACAATGGTGGCCAACATTGACGAATCTGACCTAATTGCACTGAAGCGCAGACTGACATGGATCTTCGCTGGAAGCAATCTTTCAGTCGATCGATTATGTCGCGGCGCGATTCTATCTTTCTAATACCACAGTCGCTTGTCTGGCTTCAACTTTATCGACACTCCACTTAGATTAGACGACTTAAGACGCTCCCTCTAGTAAAGACGGTTTGCAACACTGATGCAAATAAGGTACTGTTTCTTTTCCAATGATCTTTTAAAATGTATTTAAAATCTTTGCATACTTCTTCGAGTGATGTGAAAACAAAATCTTAAGAACTCTGTCTTCAAAACTGCTAAATTGAATACAGACCATTTTTCTCACAACCCAGTTTATGACATGCATTCTCGACATAGCATGTAATGTTGCAGACAATTTTGTCAAGATATTCCCACCGAAAATATTGGATTTCCGTGACCCCGATTTTCAAAAGATATGCGTTTTGACATAGTGTCTAGATCTGATGACAAGCTACATTTAACGAAGTTCAAACCTTACGATAGATTAACATCGCACGTTTAAGAAGTGTTTAGGAAACAGTTTTACAAAAACAAACAACATCAATTTATTGAGAAAGGATTTTAGTGTTACAAGGTTTGTGCAGACATATTTATCAAGTGAAGCGTTCGTGCAAAGATTTATAAGTTGACATTTCTAAGCAGCATGGCTTTAAATCACCCTGTCCATCTGTTATATTTTGTAATAAGCTTCACAACGCAGCAGAAGCTTAAAAACAGTAATTTGCACAGAGTGTCTATCTAGATCAGATTGCGCGGATTACAAGGCTTGTCTGGATATATACTCTTCTTCGCATACGTCTCTCTTTGTGTATGGACTGGCTTATATGTGAACTATTGTTTTATGGCAACCTTACTTTCTTTCCTTATATTTTGTAAGACAAATGCATGTCTTATGTACAAAACGCGAAGTTTAAAAGGCCAACGGGTTGTCTGCTACTATAAGTTTCCGGTCGTTCTGTTGTATATTTCGAATGAAGAGAGCTTCGGTCGTCATGTAATAACCGTTAACGTGCTTAGATATATCCGAAACATTTTGAAATAATAAACTGACAAACAAAGGTGAAATCTTAACGTTTTTTAACACTTATTATAGTAGAGATATGAACTTATTGTGTCCCATTTTATACTGCTGTCTTATAATTTCATCTGCTACAAATGCACAAAAGGTTGCCCGGCTATAAGTTAAGAGGGATGTTATAGCAATCAATAAAAGACAACACCATGTGTGCCCAAGCACAGTCTTGTACCAAGGACATATATGGATGACACTAGTGCTCGCCGAGTTCTAATGACAAATTGTAACTTGATATGTTGAATCGGCTAACATAATCCCAATTTGTCTGTTATGGACATTCTGAAAACACCCAAGGCCTCCAAATATATGTTACTCACAATATACGATTATGTGAGGAACTAACTAGAAGTGACCTATTTTGTTCAGGAGCATGCACCTCTCCTGATGCCGTTTACGACAATACAACAAGAACTGTAGTACTCTCGACGGTATTCATACTTTTTTGACATATGTCTAGACTGTACAAATGACATTTTTATAAATCAATCGAAATCCGCTTCTAATTCTGTCAAAAGAGATCAGACCAGAAATATATATTGATTCTCTATATGCCAAGTAATGTCCCATTCTATCAATACAATGCCACGAAAAGAAGACTATTGTAACACTAAAATGTCTCGGATTATAGGACCAATATAAGAGTATCTGCCCATTAAGTTAACAATTTAAATTATTTTTAGATACATATGTTTATAGTATACTTTTTCTTCGAAGAACTTTCTCATAACACGACGTTGTGAAGATTTTCAAATTAATTATGTGAACTACATATTTTTTAAGTTATAAGCAAATTTAGATATTTGAGTTAATTGATGTTTTTGTTTTATCATCTTTTCAGTTGTCAGTTATAGCAAAAACGACCATTTACTTGTTATGAGCAATTTCATAAAAGTACTCGTTAGTCAATTTTGATATTATACATGTTTTCCATCTAGGGAAATGTCTGTAAAATTATTTTGAATTTGGTTAAGGAGTGGAATGTTTGTGTAGGAAATTATGAACTGACAAACAGAAAAGCGAACAGACGACGACTTCGACGAGGCCCGACGATGATTGATCATGTGAGATTAACACGGACACTGATTTTGGTCGTCACCGAAAATGAACAGAATACTTGTTACTAAATTTTATTGAAACAATATCTCCGTTTCCGCCGGAAATTGTGACAAATGTTATCTGATCCAGAGGCTCCGAATGCTATTGGGAAAAAATGTTGGCAGTTGCTTTGAATTATTTGACAGATAACCATAAAACTTGTTCTGAATATTCTATGGACCAGTGAACTTTTTATACCGACTTCACTTAAAATGCAACAAATTGGCAGTTTTGAAACCCCTTTGTCTACGGTCACATGCGATGCTATTTTTGAATGTGAAATATAGTCGAAATGGGCCAAGCACTGGTATTTACTTCAAACGGACCAGTTGTATAGAACACGCTTACAACACCTCATAATGTGCGAATATAATTAATTATTATATAAATATATATATATATGATATTTTCTTCCAAATTACACATTGAAGATTGTAAGCATCTGAGAATATGAATAACTTAAGCTTTGACTACATTCATATGCTAAACTCCTAATGTATCCTGTTGTTTGCACCGCCTCGGTGGTGTTGTGGTAGAGCGTCGGCCTCGATTGTCTCTGGTTCTTTCCCCGGCCGGGGGAAAAAGGTATATGTATTTGACGCATCTTTTATTACATTGTTTTCGAATCTGATGCATTGGTTATATTTCAGTTTTTCTTAGACCTGTACAAATTTGCCTACTGCATAGTGTTTGCTGTTTCTGTGGAAAGCAGTTAAAACTAAAAAAAATGCAATATTAGCAAATTAAAGCAAATGATATATTTGTGCCGGGTTTGTCGATTTGGGGTATTAGTGCATCGGGCTACTATGTAGATCTCGAATGAGTCCGCGCACACGCCAGAGCGTTCACTAGCCGTTAATAATGAGCATCCCCACGAGAAAAACCAACACTATGGCCTTTGCTTAATGTATCGATTCTGATCAGCCTGCGCAGTCCGAACATACTGATCTGGGACGACACATTCCAGCTTAGGGCGATAGAGGTATAGAGTAATGATTCCTGAAACAGAAAATCTACAAAAGGCGAAATGTGTCTATTCGGGTAATCCTGCGCGGCATTACAATGTTGGTTTTCTCGTGGAAAGGGGAAATGTCACAGCCTGGTATTTCTTACACAAAACTGCCAAAGCTACTGGCTGCTTACATATATACTGCTAGCCCATTGGTGGTAGAAGAATGACGATTGGCACATGCACCTTTGTTACATGTCCAATGGTTTTTAAAATGCCAAATTGATTGAAATCATAAATAATAAATAGGCAATTAAAGTAGAACTCAAAATAACTGATTGGATTTTAATGAATTACAGTGCGCAATAGCCTCGGCAATGATTGGAATAAGTAACATCGAATCCTTGGTGGACTTCTTCAGCTTTACAGCCTGGTTGTTCTACGGAACTGCTGTCGCATCATTACTTGTCATGCGATATACAAAACGGGACGTAAAAAGGGTCATTAAGGTATGTATTATAATCAGTCATTCGTAGTGTATAAAGAGTAATAATCTTACAAGATTATCAACAATTCAAAATTGCTTTACGCTTCCACGACATACAACACATATGTAGCAGACAAACAATTGAAGCAAAACAAGAAATTGGTCATAGTAAGAGTAAGTTCTCCTTTACCAACAATGATTTCAAAAGTCGTCTATTTCAGAGGCGTCAGAAAGCGTCTGTGTGATGTATAAAGCAAATGAGAGTATTTCAGATTCATATCTTTATTTGATCTCAAAAACCTGTGTCGTGGGTATTGGAAAGAATAGTCTTAGCCACAATATATGGTTTAATTTAGTGAAAAGAAGGATACTGCGATGACAAGAGAGTGGCATAGCAAGTGCGCCGCGGAACGAATACCATCACTTGTCTATCGAAAAAGGGGCATAACAACAAGAGTTGGTATAGACATGCGTATTGTTCCTTGGAACATTAATACCAAATTTCCATTGAAGATGATGAACCGCTTTTTAGTTATGGGCAAGGTTAAACTGTGTGTATGATTTCTAAACAAAAAAAGGAGCATAGCTGAATAATAATCTAAGCCAGAGTTACATGACTTAGTAGAGACATGCGTATTCCTTATATGAGCATGTGCATATGAATATCTTAAGTTATGAGGTAAAGTTAAAATGTTGTGTCGATGATGACGATGGTATCACAATAGCCCGACTTTTTTTCGAGCTAAAAATAAATTGTCTTTATCCCCGACATATACATTCCGTTAATAGCCGAGAGGTACCCGAACAACTTTTCAATTTAAAAAGCTCTGACGGGAAACAAAGAGATATTATAGAATAAAAACATTAACTAGCATATATTTTGCCAATTGCCTGTAATGAGAAAGCCTAAAGGAAGAAATAACCTTGAATACTATATTAACAGTTTTATATTGCTTCCGTTGATTATCTCATTTGATGCGGTGTATGTGTTACAGCGAAGGCCATGAGTGTCTTCATATTTGTCTGACAGTAAAGTCTTCTTATAAGCCGATTTCAACAATAAAAATACAGCTTTTAACAATCAAACCACCTGGTGCTCGGTGTTTGAGACCCCTGCGTAGATTATTCGATCCACTACACTAAAAAAAGTGCTGCTTTTTCAGTTAAGTCAGAGCATTTTTCTCGGTTAAATACCAGTAATGTTGGTAATCTTGTCGTAACAACAGCGCACTTTTCGCCATGTTATACCCGAAAACCTTAAGCGTAAAGGAGGAGAGTGACTAATTAATTCATGAAAGTATCTGGTATGACCCGACCGGGAATCTTACCTTGGTCTCCCGCCGTCTAGGAGCAATTGCTACCGCTACACCACTGATGCGGTTTCAGAATATGTCAAAACGGTGCTTTCATTGATGTCCGTATTCTAGTCTCTTACCACTGTACAACACTCGGGCCTCACTGCATCTCCATTCCTCATATATAACGATATGTATGTAAACTGACCTTACTATGATAGAATTCGTCATACCACAGATTAATTGACATGAACAATACTACTTCGTGATAGCCTATAAGTTCGAGGACCCGAAACTCTTAATTTACGCATAGTTCTTTATGTGAAGTTTTTCCGAACTTATGGTAGGTAGCACATACATATCCCCGAAAAACGAAGACAGAATAACCGTGTTTACGTATGGTGTCCCCATTGCATTTTTTGACATCATTTTAGGTTCCGATCGTACTTCCGATCCTGTTTGTTTTGTGTGCTATCTACCTTGTGATAGCCCCCATTGTTGAGGAGCCGAAAATCGAGTTTCTGTATGCTATACTGTTTGTGTTCAGTGGACTCATATTCTACGTACCTCTTGTCCACTTTAAACTCGTCAGCATAGGTAGGTGTATACTTTGACAATATTGACCAAACACGGACCCTCTTGCTTAGAAAAGGCAATATGAGCCGTCTCGGGAGAAAACCAACAATGTGGTCTATGCGTAAAGTGTCGACCCTGATCAGCATAAGCATACAGCGCAGGCTAAGCCGGTCAGACATATTTCACCTCCAGTGGATTTACTGTTTCAGTAATCATTCTCTATGCCTCTATCTCTCGGAGACGGACTGTGTCCGCCCGAATCAGTCTGCGCGGACAGCACAGGCTGATCTGGTCGACACATTACGCAGATACCATAATGTTGGTTTTCTCGCGGGACAGCTCATATCGTGACGTATAACTATTGTTATCAAATATGCGCATAATTACGATTCGATAAGCAGTGAATAGTTAATGTCTACACCATTGCAATACATAGTTCCCAGAACTAAAATAATATAATATTTTAAAATTTAAATTAATATATTAAATGTGTTTAACAACAATTTCGTTGGTGCCTTTGTATGATTTGATAATATCGACTTCTTTTATTTAATTTCTTTGCACATGCAATTTTTTTTATTGAATTGTATTTTATGTTTCTGCATAAAACATATCGTTAATTTACCTGCTAAGTGTAAATAGTGAAGTTCTGGAAACAATACGTGTTGATATATCTGCAGTTGGGGCATGATCATGTCAATATAATCAAGCCATAAGTCGTGCTACTAAATTGTGAATTTATTAACATCAATAGACGTGACAAATGGCATCCCAGCTGTTTTGCGTGTACTATCATGATGACGTCACTGTTTAATACAATTTGTATATACTCAGAAGTAATGTTCAGTTCAAAAGACGGAACTACTTTCTTTTTCGATAAGGTTGATAACGTGCGGTATATTTAATGGGAGACATTAGTGATAATTATATTATCTCAGTTGTCAAATCAAGACCAAGGAAGACCAAATAGTAGGTTGGTCCTTTTAGATGAAATCCTTTGTCTTTATCGTTATTTGGCAATGAGATATTGCGATAACTCTGTACACATTAATCATAAATGCGTTAATTAAAGTGATGATTCAAAAGAGAAAATTTACATAGCAGTGTTTAAAGAACACACATCTGGAATAACTAATCAATCTCATAACAGTTGGCCAAGAAAATGCAAATTATAAGTGCACATCCAGTGCAAAGAAACCAACGATAAAAACAGAGGAAAACAAATAATAGGACCACGCTTGATTTAGAGAGTATTAAAGGGAGATAACTGACCGATGTTTCCCATTCCAGGTGTTGAACGTATAGAACATATTCTATATTTTGAACCCGTCCAATATGACGTCAATGAATTACGTCATATTCATCGGGTGACGAAAAGATCTACCTCACAACCAATCAGATTCGAGTTTACAGCATTTGGAAGGTTTGTTTAGTTATAGATTACAAATAACACGTATTAATAGTATAATCATTAGTCAGAGACATATTAGAAGCGATATTAGAATTAATAGTAGCTAAAGCAGAAAGTTATAGACGTAGATATACAAGTATACAAGTACTAGTATAGTAGTAGTAGTTTAAGAAGTAGTAGTATGAGTAGTAGTAGGAGTAGTGGTAGAAGAAATAGTAGAGAAAGTAATAATATTCAATTAGTATAAGGAGCAGTAGTAGTAGTAGAAGTAGTAGTAGTAGAAGCCCTAGTAGTAGTAGTACTAGTAGTAGTAGTCGCTTTTTTACGCTCACATGGAACGCTTTTATTCCATCACAAGTAGTTTCGTAAAATAATGATTGCATAAATTGTTGCAACCGCTCAATGAGCGAATTGTTCATGTGATTGGATGTTTTCGTTCATTATGATTGTTACGTTCTTAGCGCAAAATTCCATTCCGCTCCAATCGTTCCAATCTCGCTCACGTTCCGCTCAGATTGTCATGTTCATGATGTTCTTTACTGTAGTATTAGTAGCAGTAGTCAGATGAATATCGCTGCCTTACTCTGGATTTGTGTCTATCAAACTCCATAAATACTGTTCCACAAATTATAATCCCTATCTATGGAATCATTTTGTAAATATTCCCATTTTCTGGATTCCCATTTTTATGATTTGTTTGTTTGTTTGGAGTTTAACGCCGCTTTCAACAGCTATGGTCATAGCACGGCGGTCAGTGCACCTACCCATGTTTTCCTGGCTTTCCCACATCGGTACTTACACAACATTCATTCGAAGCCACTGACTACTTTCTCACATAAATCAGAGGTGATAGGCAATGGGAAAAATCGCCCGAAAGAATATTCGCCTCAACCGGGTATCGAACCCGTGACCTCCAGATCACGAGTCAGATACGCTACCAACTGAGCTACCCGGCCGG
>JAUELF010264081.1:0-11182 GCA_031471495.1 Clinocardium nuttallii | reverse complement strand
AAGCCACATTTTTGGCTTGAGCATGTTGAAACTTTGTTAGAATGTTTGTCTTAGTGATATCTAGGCCATGTTTGAAATTGGGTCATGTTCGGTCAAAAACTAGGTCACTAGTTCAAATTTAAGGAATATCTTGTTAACATTTAGGTGAGCGATCCAGGCCCTCTTGATTAAGTTATCTGCTGCAGATTTAGTGTATGGAAACTCAAAGGTTGAACTCTTTTCCTTATGCAGATGCATACATGTTGAACTATTTTCCTTATGCAGATGCATACATGTGCAGTAGAGTAGACTTTGAAAACATATGGACAAAAGGACTTTTTATTTTTGTCACAATGTTTTCAATACTTTTCAATGATTATGCTTTCATATTTTAACCTATAAGTTTTCAAAGTCGTCTGCTGCAGGTTTTGTGTATGTTCGAAAGAGTTAAGTACATGCTAATTTTTCAATGGATAAAATGTAGTACTTTAGAGCCTTGTGAAGTTATATTCATGACAGAATTAATTCTTGTTGGTGGTGGATTTTAGCATCAAATAATTAGTTTTCCCATAATGTTCAAGATTCTATCTCTATTGAAGACTTTTCGTAGAGTCGATTTTTCATTTTAATATTATTGCTATTATTATTTTTCACTGCAGAATAATCTTAATGTAACATATGTAAAACTTCATGTATTATACATTTACGGTCACTTTTACAGGAGAAAGAGAAAGAAATCCAAATGAAAAACATTTATGCAAATAGGATGGTAAAACCCCCACACAGACTGCCTAACTCATACAGTGGCACTCCGCATGATACACCACCTCCTCGCAAACGGCGGCCTTCAGAGGGAGATGGCGTAACACCCAGAGATAGGGCAAAACAGATGGAAATGAAACGACGGGATGAGATGAGAAAACATAGAGAACTCAAACAGGTAAATAGAACTTAATATGTCATATAATATTGCATCTTGTTAACTCTTCCCAAAATACAACAAATCTACAACTGATACTTTTGAAAACTTTGACATAAAACTGTGGAAAAATTCTTTAACTCATGAATAATTATTTACATAATTAATTATCATGAAAATACTAAAATTCCACCATTTGCCACCAACATTTTCATAAATCATCTGCAGCAAATATGTCAAGATGATGCTGTATACATGAAGGATGTTAATATGCCTTTTTATATAACATTAAACAAGCTTTTATACATAAGTCCTGAATGAATTTAAACTATTCACTCTGCAGTTGTCTTAAAGCCCTGCAATTGATTTTATAATCTAAGAGTTGTGACAAAGTAACGACTCATTTTTCTTTCAACTCGGTTAATATAGAGAAGTAGCATGTCCCAAAACCCCGGCCAGAACTGGCTGCCGTGTTGCAATTTCACTGGTTAAATATACTACCAGCTTTAATTATTGATAAAATGTAATATATCATACCAATCTATTTTGCACGTAGTTTACGCCTGTCAAAATATACAGTGCAGTTACAGTGTCACAGAGAAAGCTAGTTCATTACATCTTTACAGAGTCCCCTTCTTTTGAAGCTACTGTAGAAACAAATGAAATATATTTGAAAAATAAATAGAGCTAAAAACATACTTCTAATTTTGACCAATAACTCCCAGTCAAAATTCAACCCTACCCCTGCTTTATTTAGCCAATGACTAACTCTGACAATGTGGTTAACCCTTTCACACATGTATACAGCAAATCTGCAGCAGACATTTTTGAAAATATCTAGGCAATATGTGAAAAAAAGCAATAAAACTATTGGAAAGAGTTCAAAACAATGTGGCTAAAGGAGAAATTGCTTGTTTTGGGCAATTTCTCCTTTTGCCACATTTTTTGTAAAAGTCGCCTGTATTATCAAAAGGGTTAATTATTCTTTATATTTGAATGGTTTAAGTCATCAATAGTTTTTCCAATATTTACTTAATGATAATTGGTAACTGTTGTATATAAGTGTGGCGCTAGAGGAAAATCAAGGTCATTGACGACTAGTGTAGATTTAGATCAGCCTATGAATCTATTTAGTCTGATGTGGATCTGCATTGTTTGCTAGTTAGTCAAAGAAGCAATCAAGAAGGCATGAAAGTGAACATGTAGATCACATAATATAGTAGGTGTTAAAATGGTTCATTCTCTACACTCGTCAAACTATGTTAAGGTTGGTTGATTATTGATCATATTATTTATTGCTTAACCCTTTAGCTCATATAGAGGCCTCTGCAGCAGACAGCTTTTTGAAAACATAGTGACAAAATAAGCAATTGCTCAAAACAAGCAATTTCTCCATTTTCCACAATGTTTTCCACTTTTAATCATTGGTTATCCATTTACTTACAGAGATTTTCCATTTTTTGACAAAATATGTTCAAATTCGTCTGCTGCAAAATTGTCTTATGAGAAAAAAGGTTAATAAATGTAAGTGCAAACCTTCCCTTGTAACACAGCATATTATTCCGTCTATAGCACTTACATTGGTTCCAATACTATAATAGCACTTACATTGGTTCCAATATGTCATTTAGACATCTCAATAATGATTACATCAGGAAAAGCACCTCATTAATACACAATTAATTGGTTAGGGTTTTCTATCATTGCACATTTTCACATAATTTGCTTTTATTACAGTAAAAAAATAAATAGAAAATGATAAAGAAGCATTAATTTACAGTCAGTTAAGTTATTTAAAGTTTTTATCTTATAATTCAAGCATGCATGTTAAAACTTCTCAAAATTTGGCTGATAACGTTGTATATAGAGATGAAGTTAAACATATGTGGAGGAAGCATTGCCTATCTTTATGAGATGAGCCATTAATCTTTATAACTTGATGTTTTGAAAGTTGTCTGCCACAGTGCCACAGATTACTTTTTCATTTGCTTGGCACAAACTTATCAAATTAAGTCATTTAGAGTGTTTTTTCACATGCTGACACCACATAATGCTTCTGAAGTAATTGTCTTTTGAAAACAGTGTGGAAAAAGGAAAAATCGCTCAACATCAGCAATTTAACCTTTCTCAACTTTGTCGTCTGATGCAGATTTGCTGTATGTGGAAAAGGAGATTAAATTGTAACTGTGTCTATAAAATGATAGGATTTTATAGGGGAGGTAATCCATTATGAGTAATTCATGCATTTGCATTGATTATAGATCTTTAAATAATTATTCATGCTACTCCTGATTTTTTGTGAGAAAAGGGAACCAAGTTCAAAAGTGTTTTATTTTATATGGACTTTCAGACAGAATGAACTTTATAAAGGAAATTAAAAAAAAACACTTTTTTTTATTACTTAGAATTTAGCAGGGAGATTTGAGGAAGAAGATGACATGGTACTATAAAAATATATTTGTCATTGTAAATCCGTTTTATACCAGTTAAAACTTTATACATGTATAAGTTTTACATGAGGGTGTTGTTATTTGCAATGATGGAATAATGTTGTTATTTAATATTACATGTTGAATTTGCACTGTTTTTGCATGTTTTATGTATGTAAACCTAATGTTAGGATATATTATTTTTTTGTGCTAAAATGTTATTAATTATGATTAAGAAGAAAGAAAGAATTTGGGTTCAGGGAACTTACTATATTTTCATTCAATTTTCCTTTCGTTAACTTTTGCCGATTTCTTATAAGGTTTTTCCAATCTAGGACCAAAAAACTTTATATAGGCAGCAAATCATGAAAATTTATCTTATGATTTTGATGCAAAATACTTTTTTTTAATTATGGCTTCCTGATATCTTTACATTGAACTACAGCAAGTCATGCATGTTTAACCCTTTCCCACCTGCAGACGCATTTTGATGCAATAGCAGCAGAGGACTTTTGAAAACATTGTGTCCAAAGGTGATATTGCTCATGATGAGCAGTTTTGCTACAATGTTTTTCACTTTAATTAATCTTTATCGTTAATTGTTATCTTTAATGGAAATTTTTAAGGTTTTTTTCACAATGTTTTTAAAAGTAATCCACAATAGATGTGTCAAAAAGCATCTGCAAGTTGGAAAGAGTTTAAAAAAAAAAACATAAGCTCAAACTGATGGCTTTTAAATTATACAGTAAGTTACTCTTTAAGTCGATACATCATGTTGGTATGTTTTGGTTGTCTCATTTAAAAATTACTTCTCGTTCAAGATTTTTCAGATTTCCCAGTTTGATATGCTTAGTGTCTTTGCAATGCATGCATTTATTTTTTAGCTCACCTGAGTTTTGCTCAAGGTGAGTTATTGTGATCACCTTTTTTCCGGCGTCCGTTGTGCGTTGTGCATCGTCCGTCAACTTTTTCTCCTCAGTAACCAGTGGGTCAATAGAGCTGAAACTTCACAGGAAGCATCCTCTCAATGGCCTCACCACAATTCCTTCAAATTTTTGGGATCCATGCAGAATTCTGGTTTCCATGGCAACAAAATGAAAAAAATAGTGAAAATTTAAAAAATCTTCTCCTCCAAAAGTGTCAGGCCAATTTTCAAATAATTTTGTAGAAATGTTCCTTGGGTGACCCTCTATCAGATTCCTTCAAGCCATGTTGATTAGTCGAAAAACATGTCCGCCAGGGGGCGGGGCTATTTTGCCTTATATAGCTATAGTGAAAACTTAAAAAATCTTCTCCTCCAAAAGTGTCTGGCAGATTTTCAAATAATTTTGTAGATATGTTCCTTGGGTGACACTCTTTCAGATTCCTTCAAGCCATGTTGATTGGTCAAAAAACATGGCCGCCAGGGGGTGGGGCTATTTTGCCTCATATATATATATAGCTATAGTGAAAACTTAAAAAATCTTCTCCTCCCAAAGTGTTGGGCCGATTTTCAAATAATTTTGTAGAAATGTTCCTAATGGGTGACCCTCTATCAGATTCCTTGAAGCCATGTTGATTGGTCGAAAAACATGGTCGTCAGGGGTCGGGGCTATTTTGCCTTATATGGCTATAGTGAAAACTTAAAAAATCTTCTTTGACAAAAGTGTCAGGACGATTTTCAAATAATTTTGTAGAAATGTTTCTAGGGTGATACTCTATAAGATTTCTTTAAGCCAAGTTGATTGGTCGGAAACTATGGTTGCCAGGGGGCGGGGCTTATATGGCTTAAGGGAAAAAATAGGGCCATCATGGCCCTCTTGTTAACTTTGCTTTGAAGTATACGCTTCTAGCATGATATATATATGCTGAAAAAAATGCAGCAACTCGAAAAGGAAGTTGTCTTTAATGACTCCGATAACATGGTGGGGAAAATTGGTACTGACTTAGATTATTATTTTGTTTTCTCCTTTTCCACAGTTAATTTAAATGTATATATTGGAAGATACAGAAGTTGTTTTACAGTGGTCACAATAAGGAAATAAATCCACACCTCTTTATGAAGATACGTTATAAGACCTGGTTATAAGAATGATGATGTCGTTATTCGGGTCAAGCCTACCTTTGTTACAGAATATCTTTAGTTACGGTTGACATGTTGTAACCAAACTTAGTATATAGAAAAAGTTTAAGGAGGCGTTTTGGACCCAGGGTCAATGTTAAGGTTAATGTCGCTGTTACTAATGCAAGTAACATGGTTGAAACTGAATATTTGAGTTGCAAAAGACATACTGTAACCAAACTTGGTAGGTAGAAAGAGTATAGAAAAGTTTCACGAGATTGTGTTTGGGGCATAGGATCATGGTCAAAACGTTGAAACTGAATATCTTTGGTTACGGGTGACATATTGTTACCAAACTTGGTATGTAGAAAGGGTTTATAGAGACCTTTCACAGTATTGCGTTTGGGGTCCCTATGGTCAAGGTCAATGTCACTAACTAAAAATAGAGAAATGGTTGAAATTAAATATCTTAAGTTACAGTTAACATATTGTAACCAAACTTGGTATGTATAAAGAGTTTATGGACACCTTTCATTGGATTGCGTTTGGAACCCCTATGGTCAAGGTCACTACTAATAGAAAAATGGTTGAACCTGATTATCTTTAGTTAGAGTTGACATATTGTTACTAAACTCTTGTATGTAGAAACAGTTTTTGGAGACCTTTCATGGGATTGAGTTTGAGTCCTCTAGGGTCAATGTTACTGTTACTAAAAATAGAAAATGGTTGAAACTGAATATTTTTAGTTAAGGTTGACATATATTTTTAATCAAACTTGGTATGTAGAAATAGTTTATTGGATTGCGTTTGGGGTCCTTAGTGTTAAGGTCTAAGTCGTTATTACTTAAAATAGAAAAAACCAGTTGTAACTGAATATCTTTAGTTACGATTGACGTATTGGTATGACAATGTTCCTAAAATTGAGGCATGTTTTCTACATATGGCATGTTCTTTTACACAAACACAAAACAGTCAACAAAGAAGCTTAGTTATAAGTCTCAATACACAGGCTGAAGTTTCTCTGTCTCATTGCGACGTTTCCTGGTTCGACGTGTCTTGGAAACACCATAATTATGACTCCTTTGGAAATTATCCTTTTCATCGCCGATAAAGATTTTTTTTCTCGTGCAATTTTGTTATGCGCGTGTTATTTTCACCTAAGACAGTCTAATCTAAATCTTCCCATTCTATATGTGGTAACTCTGAATTAAACGTTATCGTTTTCGATTTCCCTTCGCAATGGTAAAAGTCAGTGAAACAAAGCTGCTTGGACAGCACTAGTATACCTGGTTATAATTAAGCTCCGTCACACAAAAACCGACCTTGTGCAACCCATATAGTCTCGCCATCTGGTTGTGATGCATCTGGAAAAAGGTTTGTTTACATAACACTGTACAGCAATGCAATTTTATCGTTATTATGTTCCTCGATTTCTTTGGGGACGAGCATCAGTCAGCTCGACTGTCCGTCCCGCTTTTGTTCGGGCTGTTTCTCAGAAATTACTGACTTCAATTCAATGAAACGTTATGGGAATATTCACTGACAAGAGGAGATGTGCACGATATCACCATGTTACGGTTCGATGATATTACCTTTTTAGTTTCTATTTAATTAATATGACATGGGCAATTTTGCCAGGGCTATTTCTCAGCAATTACTGACTTGAATTCAATCAAACTTTATGAAAAGCTTTACTAAAAGAGGATATGTTGATATTATCACCATTCACCTGTTTCCTGTCTATACTTCGGGAAGCATCCATCTGTACCACCGATACCTTGTTGCTATTGCTATGACAGACGCTGTTCGTTTGATAAGACTCCGCATTAAGTCCGTTAAGCTGTTCCCATATACAACAATTGTGCAGCAGACGACTTTGAAAAAAAAATGGGCAAATCTGTATAAATAAATGTTTAATAACTGAATAAAAGTTGAAAACATTATGGCAAAATGATAAATTGGTCATTTTTAGCAATTTCTCCTTTAGCCACAAGGTTTTCCGCTAAATGCGTCTGCTGCAGATGTGTCGCAAAGCGTCTATATGAAGAAAAGGGTTAAACATACTATAATATGGGCACGTTGTTTCGGCTGGAGAGCGGAGTCGTTATATACACTTTCTCGTCGTGTTTCACTCTTTCGTTGATAATGACAATAACACTTACACGTCGTGTTTCACTCTTTCGTTGATAATGACAATAACACTTACACGTCTCCATGTTTATACACTATTTCGCCTCACGACTTCAAAGCAGACCAATATTTACATCCTATTACATAAAACTAGTATATATAGCTGTTGCATATTTATAAACTAATAAAGAAGTTGCCGCCCAATAACCATAAAACGTTTTCATATATCGAGTTTCGCCTATCAATGCATCAGATTACGTTTGTGGAAGACGGTGGTGCAGAGGTAAAGCATCGTCTTCTCGTTCAAAGGGTTCCGGATTCGAGTTGCGTAATGAGCGGGTTCTGACTTCGGAATTTGTCCACACAAACAGCACGAGTAGTGATTAAGTCTCCCGGAAACAGACATCGAGCGTGATTAACAAAAGCTGAAAGATTGTTTCTCAATCGATATAAAATGCAATTAGTTTAAACTAAACTAATATATTAGTAAGTGACTCACAAACGGCGGTGAAGAAGTAAGCTCTAGGTGTCTCACTGCCCTGACAGGCTACACACAAACTAACGTTCAGAAACAAAGATATGTCTTAATCGTCGAGTGGGCGGTCGATCTATGAGTTACAATGAATACAAATAACTTTGTTTTCCAAAATGTCGTCTGCATTAATATAAGGGTTAACACTTACTCACATACAAAAGAATCTGCAGCAGATAAGTTTGAAAACAATCTTGCAAACAAAAGGAAAATATTCATAAATGAAAGTATAATTAATTATTATTGAAAAAAGTTGAAATAATTGTGGTAAAGGGTGAACTTGCTGAGCAATTTCTCCTTTTGTCACAATGTTTTCAAAATACGTCTGTTGCTGATGCGTCAGAATGCTTCTACAAGTGGGAAATAGTACAATTAAGTAAGCGAACAAAAAGTGACAAATTGTCCTATTAGAACTGTCAGAGAAGGGACCCGATGGGCAGGTTGGGGTTTGTCGTTATAATTCATTAATTATCGACTGGGTGGAGGCTTGACGTCTTTGTACACGCCTATGTCGTTGTTGGTCGATTAGCGTTCTCAACACGGTTAAACTCTTTCTAATGTGTAGACGCAATTGGACGCATATACAATAGACACATTTTTAAAACATTGTGACAAATAGAGAAGAAATTACTCATAATGATAAATTTCTACTTTTGTCACAATGTTTTTAACACTATTCAGCAGCTACACTTAACATTTTTGAGATTGTCCATACTATGGCCTAGATATAACTTAGTTGTCTGATCCAGATGGGTTGTATGTGCGAAAGAAATAATGCACTGTGTCATAAGAAAACGACGGTTCAGGTTTTTATAATATCTTTCAGGAAACACTCTTTAACAGCCTTATAATTGTTATATGCATTACGCAATAGCTAATCTATATTAATCTATACCTCTTCCCATACAAGCATGTTATAATATTCTCTCTATGTGTGTAGATTCTGATGTAAAGGCTGATCTGAACCTACACTGTTCAGAAATGCCAACGTGTCCCTTTTCTCCAGCACAACCTAAATTTGATGTAACAATAATTGAGCAGCACCTGGCTATCTCGTATTCTATTCTACTCGTAACCCGTTCCAACACACACTATATCTAAATAGTATCTATATGAGGGAAAATATCCAGGCAAAATGATGGAAAAGCTCTACAAATGATAGAGTACCTATTACAATGATTGGAAGAATTGTGACAAAAAGAAAAAAAGGCTCTTTACTCTTTCCTTCTTTTTCGACAATGTTTTTAAAAGTCGTCTGCTGAAGATGTATCGGTTTTCAATATACAACAAATCTTTAGTAAAAACCTTTGAAAATATTTAGGCAATAATCATCTCAATAAACGAAATCATAATAGTTGAAAGGAGTTAAAAACATTGAGTGAAATAGAGAAATTGCCCATTATGAACACTATCTACTATCTGCTAATAGTGTGTATACATACGCCGACTGCTACACAATGCGCTTGCACATACCACAATTAATGTTAAGTACCGAAATCGCTAGACGTGCCTCATATATATGATACACCCTTTCCCAGCAAAAGAGACGAGTAATTCAGTTCTCCAGTTACCACATTGTTTTAAACTCTTATCAATATTCTTTCTTTCCTTTATAGAAATGTTCCATATTCTTTCCTCGAATGTGTCCAAATTATAGTTGTATGAAGAAAGGAAGGAAGGAAGGAAGGAAGGAAGGAAGGAAGGAAGGAAGGGAGGAAGGAAGGAAGGACATATTTGCTTGTATATTTCATGCGACTCGCTGCTGAGGTTTAATCCAAATGATTAATAATTTGATATGTACATGTTGCAGTTAATGTTGCAGTAACTGTAAATAAGGAATGTAATTAAAAGACATATGTTTGTGATTACTGGATATAGATGAAAGTAACTTTTGAAGAATAAAGTAAACAGGATCGGTCGGTATGCCCCAAGGATGCTGATAGACGAAACTAAAGGATAACATAGAAACAGCCAATGGATGAAGAAAGACGTTGACTTTGTAATTTGCCTTCCAAAGTGACAATTCAAGGTTCACTGCTTATAAAGCTGATTCATGTAGATATAAAGTTTATAACATTTTACAATAATTTGGTGAAAGAAACTACAGGGAGTGTTTTTCGAATCACATAGGTATAGTTTCATTACTTATTTTATTCTCAATCTATTAGCCTTTAGAGAGTCTGTTTTTTAACGAATTTGTAGCAAAGCTACGTTATAAACATTGTCAAGATAAGATAAGATAAGTTAAGAAGCTTTATTTAAAGAGGGTGAACACATTTAGTTTTAAACTAATCTTCCACATGGCTCTCTATTATTTACAATACATATCACAAATACATATGACATATCAAATGAACATAACAAATTATGAACATCATCATCAATTAAAATATATCACTATCTTTACCCACACATGTACTGCACTTGACAGTGATATGTAGCAACAACAATATATTCATGTATACACAAACAGTAAAACAAAGCATAAGATAAAATCAATTAAACATTTTTCATCAATTTAATAAGATTGCATTCAAATGCCATCGTTGAACTTTTTTTAATATTTGTGGGTAAATGATTCCAAATTATTGGTCCAGAGTAGGTTAAAGTTTGTTTGAATATTTCTTTGTTCGGTTTAGGTATTAAAAACTGTTTCGTTAACGTGTTATAGTTGTATTTTCATTTACTTGTCTAAACGGTTAAACATTTCATTAGTATAAGATGGAGTTTTTGATTTTGATATTTTATACATAAATTTTGTTTTTCTAAGATATACTTTGTCAATTATTGTAAATATTTTTAAATCTTGCATACTTTGTAATGAGTTATCAACATTTTAATCTAGAATAATTTTGACCGCCCGTTTTTGAAGTCGAAATAGTCTATCTAAATTTGTTTGACATGTCCAACCCCATATAACATTGCAATAATCTATGTGGGGCTGAATGTAAGCTTTGTAGAACTGAATCCTATGCTCAAGGCAAATTAGGTATTGTAGGAATACGAGAGGTGTTCAACTTATAATTGAACAATTACACATTTCTGAACAGCTTGTGTTCATATCTACTACTACATCTGAGCCATCTTCGCAAGCCAAGGATAATTTGTCCATTACATTACCATAATTATGGGAATGCAAATGTACAAAGTAG
>JAUELF010264060.1:0-11185 GCA_031471495.1 Clinocardium nuttallii | reverse complement strand
TACTTGAACAGAATTGAAAACAGGGTGACAAAAGGAGAAACTGATCGTTTTGAGCAATTTCTTCATTGATCGCCATGTTTACAAAAAGCCGTCTGCTGCAGAGGCGTCAGAAAGCGTCTTAATGAGGGGAAGGGTTAGGAAATAAGAGAGAAATTCACAAGATAGATAATCTTACTCCTCGGTATCTAGGTTTTGCCACATTTCTCTAGTTTATCGTACTGAAGGTGCTTTTTCCGTGGCGTTTCTGTTCATTGTTGAGTACATTTATGTATTTGGGAATTGGATACATTTGTTTTGTTGTCTTGGTATGTTTATTGTTGTCTTGGAACTAGATATGCTTATTGTTCAATATATACCTCATTATTGGTACTCGTCGGACTTGTAAGACATTATGTTAAAATAATTCTTCTTTTCTATTAAAATCTTGCTAATTTATTGCTTTACTCTACCATTATTGTATGCAGGAAGCTGAATCACATATACTATAGTATGTGTACCAGGGAAAGTGTTAACCGAGAAATAGCTGTATGCAGACTCGCTACTTCGTCGTCTATTCTCTGTTTTGTTTGACAAATGTTTTTCCATAAAATCATTTTCTGAATTATGTCAGATAATGCGGTGTTAACCCTTATTCAACTAATTCGTTATCAACCTCTTTGATGAGTATGTATGTAACTCCTTGCATGATTTAGGATTGTCTTTGCTACGAGTACATTTAATGACTGAGATTCGCACAAAGCAGTTACAGATTAGTCTGCGCTAATGCATACTCTAATTATCAATTGTTCTACCAATAGGTCTTTATCAAGACAACAATTAATCATATAAAGTGCGTTTGTTCGCAAGTGTGGCACGGTTTAAACAGGTTAAGTAAAATTATTAATGTTATAAACCATTCGACAAATTACTGATTACAATGGACTCTGCCAAATGCAACGTTGAATAAGTTCATTTTCAAAATTCTGCATTGACAGGGTTAAAGGGTCCGTATTGCAGGACAATGGTTAGTCTTGTGACTCCCCAAACAATTCATCATTTCAAAGATCACATTCCTGACCCATGCAAAATACTTCAATAGGATTCCGTAGAACATCGGCACATTGTAAGACACTTTGGGCGACCGTTCTTTTAATAAGAGTCGTTTTTCTTGGGATTCTAATGGAGTCCAATTGTTCAACAACAATAACAAAGAAATCTGTCTCCTTTTATGTCGACCAATCGCAGTGTTCGAAATGCTTCTTACCCAAGTTAAATCCTATGTAGTTGCTACCGAAAAATAAAATCCTCAATGAAACTTTTCTTTTAAGTACCAACACATAGGTTTAAATGGATAAATAAGTAAAACAGAATCTGAACCCCTTGCTGTGTTAACCCTTTCGCTCATACGACAATTTTGCAGCGGGCGACTCTGAACATATTTTTGTCAAAAAATTGAAAATCTCTAGTATTGAATGAAAACCCTATGCCTAAATGTGGTAAATATTGTGGCAAAAGGAGAAATTGCTCGTTTTGAGCAATTACTTCATTTATCACTATGTTTTCAAAAGGCCGTCTGTTGCAGAGGCGTCAGAAAGCGTCTATATGAGGGAAAGGGTTAACCTTTTCCCATATTCGACAAATCTGCAGAAGACGACTCTAAAAAGATACGGGCAACAATACGGACAACTCTATGAAAGTAGTACAATGATTAGTGGATAAAGTTGGTATCATTGTCGCAAAAGTAGAAATTTTTCATGACCATTTGAACCGTCCCGCGAGAAAACCAACATTATGGCATCTGCGTTATGTATCGATCAGATCAGCATGCGCTATGCGTGTACACTGATCCGGGCCGACACATTCCGTCTCCGATGGATAGAGGTATAGAGCAATGATTCCTGAAACAGAAAATCCACAGGAGGCGAAAAGTGTCTGTCTGGGTAAGCCTGCACGGCATGTTTATACTGATCCTGATCGCTACTTTACACATAGTCCACAATGTTGGTTTTCAAGTGTGCTACACTGTTTTAAAACGCCCCCTGCTGCATGTGTTCTGCGGGTGGTAAGGTGTTACCTTGAGATGAGCTTGGGGAGGGAAGGGTAATCATTTTCATATATCTCTTTCAACGCCAATACCAGTATTTAGGTATTTTCAAACAACACAATTTCAGATGAGTCTGCTCGTGACGAGCTGTCTCACCTGAAATCAGCATTGCAATATTCCAAACTCTTTATTACATGACAGATACAGTTGCCCAATTTTGAACATGGAAGCATAGCTCTAGATAAGGGGAGTTGTTTACGTTCTAAAATCCTTAGTTTACCATCTAACTCTATAATGTAGGTACTTAAAAGAATCGTCTCAATGAGACGATTATTTTCAGTAACCCACATCATAGGGTTTGGTTGGATGAGAAGAGAGATATTTTGGGGGAAAGAGTTGTAAACTCCTCCTTATCTGGACCTCTTTGGAAGAGTCTACTCCAAGAAAAGTCGACGCTGAAAGAGATATGGGGTTGAATGGGTTAAAAGGATTGGCGGAAATTGAAGACAACCGCATTACCATCGTCCTTTTGAATGTAAATGTCAAAATATATAAACGTTATTGGAACGTTTTATGTTTTTATTATACATCTTTTGTAGTCGAATGATATTATCTTCTGTCTTCATTTGAATACTAAAAGATTGGCCCACACTCTTAGGCTGTATAGTGCAGAGCTCTAGATAAGGGGCATTTCTCATGTTCTAAACTCCTTATTTGACATTTAAACCCTATGTTGTGGCTACTCAAAAAAATATTCTCATTTAGACGATTATTTTGAATACCAACAACATAGGACTTGGTTGAATAATAAGAGAAATATTGTTGGGAAAAGACCAGTTCACTGTAGGCCTCTGACGGAATACGAAGCATCATTGGAACGAAATTATATCACATCACGCAATGATAGAGAGGGATTATTTTGGAGCAGTATGTTTACTTTAGACGTGATAATAAATAGCACGTGCCAATCGGACCTTTATGAATGGTGTTGATCCTGATCAGCTTATACATACCTACCGTCTGTCCAGGATTTGCTCTAGTCTGCTACACATTAATTATACGTTGGAAAAGGTTTAACGATATATTTCTTGGAGGTTGTCGAAACGCTATAGTAATATAAATACTGATCTATTATATATAGATCAAATGGCAAAGAGTCCTTCAATTTGCACCGGAAAACATTTCGATTGAGGGGTTGAGAGTTTGAATCCCGGCTCGGCCAACTTTCTTTCCGACGTTTGACAAAAGTCAATGTGACATGCGACTATCAGTTTATGTGGAAAAGCAGCCAGTTGCTTGGGATTGGGAAGATTGTTGTGTGGAGTACTGGTGTAAGAAAACCAGGAAAATAATGAGTAGGTGAACTGGCCGCCGTGATATGACTGAGAAATGGTTAAAAACGGCGTTAAACCCCAATCAACAATCATTTCGATTGACATTTAACCGCTTGAAAATGTTGTGGAAAGAGGAAAAATAAGCAATTTCTTGTTTTGCCAGATATACTTCCATTACTAGATTGTTTCCATATGCCCAGATGTTCTTACTAGAGGACTAGATTAGAGGGAGTGAACTGGTCTTTTCGCGACACTATTTTACTTATTACTCAATCAAATCCTAAGTTGTGGGTACTCAAAATAATCGTCTCACTGACCCACAACATAGGATTTTAATATTAAATAAGGATTTTAGAACATAAAACAATCTCCTTATCTAGAGCTCTCGTATGTGAGAAAGGATACATATGTATTTGGACTTAAGGGGTGTCGCCTATGACAAAAAAGATAAACTAACAAGATCGCAAGCGTAACAATACATTATCGATCGATTTTTTTTTGGACGAGACAAACAATAACGAAACGTTTTAAAATGTTATTCCTTGCTTGTGATTCTAGAGTTTCCGATCATATATCAACCTATTCTAAATATCGGACAATGCTCTTTCTTGGGGATGGTACCCCAGTTTCCTACCGTCTCCGTGATGTATTGGTTAGTGCGCCCGGCCTTAGAGAGTGATACCAGAGTTAGATCCCCGGTCGGGCCATACTGTATACTTTTGTAATTATGGCTCCCCGCATTAGTTATCAGAGTATTGTGTGGATGGATACCATTACGACTGGTGCATCGGTGTCAGTATAAATAGTCCCCGTAGGTAAATTACCGAATTCTGTATAGCCGTTCACATGTTCTTACACAGAGGTCCATATAAGGAGGGTTTACAACCCTTTTCCCCACAATACCTCTCTTACTATCCAACGAAACCCTATGGTGTGGGTACTCAAAAGAATCGTCTCACTGAGACGATCATTTTGAGTTCCAACAACATAGGGTTTGTGGAAAAAATAAGGATTGTAGAACAAACATAAGGCTCCTTAGCTAGAGCTCTGCCTACAAAATAAATCTTCTTCTATATCAAAAGTCCAATTTTAATTATATAACGTGTACATGGGAGAAAGGTTAATTCAAATTAAGCCACGCTGATATCGTTTTTTAAGCAGCAATGTTTATTGGTCTCCATCAATGTACTTCTGGCTTATTAGATAAACCCAGGGATAGGTTTTTTTTTCTAATTCAATATATTCGTGCAGCCTCTTTTTCTCTGAGCTCGTAACCCTTAACCAATTGTAGGCGACCTTAAAACAGTCACTCAGGCCGTAATGCACACAACTAAACAATATTTGCGTACAATATAAACCAATATCAGTTTTAATAATATACCTTCATTGTTCCTGGTGCAATTCAAGCAGATTGCTATGCGCAAATCAAACACAACGGATTAAAATTCCGTCTTTGACTAGCGGTAGCACGGGGCAAAGTGTAACAATACAGTTTTCAGACACATGCTTTAAATTATTGTGTCTTTCTTAAAGTAGTCAAAGCGGTTTTTGGGGTCGCGGTAGCGGTGAGTTCAAGTTGACAATTTAATTTGAAGGTCAACACTTTTTCGAGCACGTAAGTAAAATGTTTATTATTTTGAAAATGTCGATTTTAGTTGAGCTGTTACATGAGAAAACCAACATTGTGGACTCTGCGTAAAGCATCGCCCAGATAACCTCTCTCTCTCTCTCCTTTATTACTCAATCAAATCATATGTTGTTGGTACTCAAAATAATCGTTTCAATGAGTACCCACAACATATAGTTTAAATGTTAAATAAGGATTTTAGACCATGAAACATGCTCCTTATCTAGAGCCCCGATAGTGCTTACTTTACATCAACTTATGCAACTTCAGAATCTGCATACGTTAGTAGAAGCTTCTTAAAATACAATGTACGACGGACTATCATAAAAGTTTGTGGAAAAACTGAACACAATAAAAACGAATAGCCTACACTAATTGTCATATTACCATTTTCATAATTCATGGACAACATTTTAATTGTCTATATATCTGAACGTTTCACACATATTCAACTCATGCTATTTGTCCACGGACATTTGGATAACCCTCCCAAGATATATATGTTAACAGTGTATGTCACGATCAGACTGTGCGGGATGTACCTGCTTATCTGTGTTATCAAAAGATAATGTATACACGGTCCCCCATGGACGGGCTCATCTATGAAACAGAGGACCAGATAAGGGGGAATGAACTCGTTCTTTTCCCAAATTATCTCTCTTATTACCCAACCAAACTTTATGTTGCGGGTACTCAAAAGAATCGTCTCACTGAGTACCAACAACATAAGGTTTGAGTGACAAATAAGGATTTCATAACATGAAAAATGCCCCTTATCTGTAGTTCTGATGAAATACTAGAACAGCTAGGGTAAAAAAGAATTTATTCTTTCAAAAGATGACTTTTGTTTTGATAAAGAACAAAAGGCAAACATTATATTTTCATAATACATTCAAATTACTTTAGTTTTCCGGACATATGGAACGCTGTAGATAGACACAGATTGTATACGTGTAATTAATTTAAACAGACGGATGAAACCTTTACTTTAGATCTGCGAGATTATTTCAGATTTGACAAAAAACAGGCACCCAGTTAGCATAAATTATGAGCGCGTCTTGAGGATATACACATACTAGCAATGTTTAAACTCGGCAAATGAAAATCGACCATCAAGAGAAATAAGGGCCAGGAAAACCAATAAATCGACCATCAAGAGAAATAAGGGCCAGGATAACCAATAAATCCGAATACGTCGTGTGAAATAATTTTGATTCCTCTGAACTTAGTACTAACTATTTCAGCGCCAAAGGCAATATTGAGCTTTTTGCAAACAAAACAGATTCAGGTGAGTGAGCTCGTAACTAGCTGTCTCACCTGAAATCAGCATTGTTTGGTATTTAGTTCCAAATATACCAGA
Organism: Clinocardium nuttallii; assembly: GCA_031471495.1. NCBI lineage: Eukaryota > Metazoa > Mollusca > Bivalvia > Cardiida > Cardiidae > Clinocardium > Clinocardium nuttallii. The sequence continues at coordinate 4,841 of JAUELF010264060.1, read as the reverse complement.
ACTTATAACATGAAAATAGAGTCATTCAATTTTAGACATGGAATAGTCTGCTTTTAACAATTTAACGCTCAAAGAGTTAAGTAGATCAAATATTCTTGAAAAGTTTATACCTAGCGCATAGTTTAAGAAAGATCAAATTTGCAAAGTTACCTAAATCAACACTAGCCTTATTAAACTAGACCGGTATTATTTCACTGCTGTAACTGTAAATAACCCGGTCTAACAGTTTAAAAAAATGATCAGAAACGTACCGGAAGTTCCCGGGGTAAATCAACACTTGTTCTGGTTATTCTTTAATCCTTTCCCCAAACAAACACAAATCTGCAGCAGACGACTTTGAAAATGTCAAGGCAAGACTATGGATTATCTTTATAAATAACTAAAGGAAGCCTCTGCATAATTACCTCCAAGCAATTATGCCTGGTTGAAAGATATAGCATACAGGTGACATCACAAAATGGTGTAAAATTATCATTTAGCTTCTCATCTCCTCCTTATGCTCTGGAACAAGCCATCAGTATATATGTTACTTTGGGGGTCCTTTCAAAATTGTTCAAAGATATAAACTCTATACAGAACTTTGTCTGTTGGGGCTTTAGAAAAGGAGAACACATACACAACTTTAAAATTCTTCTTCTCCGATTCCACTTGTCTGATTTCAAGATAATTAAGAAGAAATCGTCCTTGAGTGACCCTCCACACTATCAGAGCAAACTTATTAAAAGTCTTATCTGAAATAGTGAAACTGTACATAATTTGTTTCCAGCCATATTGATTGGTTGAAAAAGATAGCCTGCCATCAGAAAAAGGATTAAAGGAACTTTTGCTTCAAACGACATCGCCTAAGCCAATGGACCGATACCACTCAAACTTCAAAGAAAGTTCCTATGTTAGTCCACGTTAATTTGTTTAAGGACCAATGCATTATTATAAATGTCCTTTATTGATAAGCTGTTTCATTTGCAGTTCATTCGCATTCTTGATTAAATGTTCACATTTATAAGCAATAGCATTTCTTGATAATAGCTATATATACATAGTGGGCGGCTTCTTGATCACGTGTACACTCCCGCAGTGTGTCCCTTTTGACATTACCATTACATAGGACTAAGTAAGAGGGAATGAACAGATCTTTATAAGATCAAATACGGATTTAAGAACACACAACAACACCCCTTATCTTGAAGTCTTACAGTGGAACACAAATCTATGTTACAAGCAAATGTCAAAGAACCATAATATGGTCCCATTATTTATTGTGTACAATTATAGGACACGAGGTATCATTTTCAGCTATCACGGGGACCATTTATTAAAGGAAATGTAGAGAATTATTAATCAGGAGTGGATTAATTACATCTTATATCTTCCACATCCCTCTTCAGCTTGCAGACGCATTTTGACGTGACGGCAGCAGTCGTCTTTCGAAAATATCGTTACAAGCACTTTATACCTTATCCATAATGATTTTGTTATTTTTTTGGAATTCCATAAGCATTTTTTCAAAGAGATGCTCTTTATGTGTTTCTATATGATTTCAAAATCGTCTGAAGCAGTAGGTTTGTTGTATGTGGGTAAATGTTAAAAAAGATGGCGGCAAATCATTAATCGGGAGGGGACAGATTACATCTTATATCTCCGAGTGACATCTGTTACTATGTTATTATGTTCTGCTCTTCAGACGTTTACACCTTTCACGAACCGCTGACCTCATACGGAGGACTCGTGACGCCTTGAGCGACGGACCACTATTGAGCATATGCGCCGTCTTGGGAGAAAACCAACATTGTGGTCTGCGTAAAGTATCAACCCAGATCAGCTAAAGCATGCCGCGCTGGCAAACCCGGATACACACTATCCGCCTCCTATGGATTCCCTGTTTCGTGAATCATTACTCTATTAACCTGAAACGGACTGCGCAGACTGATCTGGTCCATGCATTACGCAAGGCCATAATTTTGGTTTTCTTGAGGGACGGCTCAATTATGATGAAAAACTGTTTAACATGACTCCAAACGAGGAATGTCTTAATAACCACAATGGTTTCAATATGCTCCAGTTCTACAAGATTAAACATTTTAAATAGCTGTAAAAACAAATCTTCACGGAACATTTGTCAATAAGAGGGAAATATTTAAAACCGCAGTGCTCATTTAGTAATGCTAAGTTTCCTTTAACAAAAACAAAAAATTGTCTTGAAATGTTAGAATCATAATTCTGCGATACAATTAGAGTAATTTCACTTTCTAGTACCATAAACATCTAAAGATTGATCGTTTATGCTTCAATTTTACTGGGTAGACACCCAGTAAGCAAACATTTGAATATTTTCCCGACTTTCATTTAACATTTTTTCAATATTTACTGCCAAAATAGTTTTGAACTACTTATAATTTACTTTGTTGTCACTATTAGCAATATTTGCAGAAATTTAAAACCGATCCCATCTGGAGTTCATCACCTTTAAGTCGTCGTTGTTCACCCACGGACATATTTGGCGCGTAGCGGAGTCATCAACCGCGACTGTCCGACGATGTTGTTACCCCTGCGTAAATAGAAATTCGACCTGAATTCCAGTGCCAATGATGTCATAAATTACCCTACAGTCACTGTTAGACCGACCAAGCAGTCCCTTATTGGGCGTTACAGGGAGAGAAAACCATAATGCAAATTCAGGCATTTTTCTAGGCATTTCGGGAATAAGAATTTGGCCATTTAGGGAAAATTAAACGCTATTTTTTTTATTTTGGGATGAAAAAGAAGCAGGGTTAATATGACAACATTCTGCATGATATTAAAGTTTTTGCCATTCAATATCTGACCTAGAATAAAACATCAAATAAGTAACATTTCAATGGGCCTCCCATTCAAATCGAATGGAACAGGCGACTGTCTTGGCTATTATGGCATTGAAGACACATTTTTCCGATTGAATCTGGTCGAATGTCGGCATTTGTGTTGTAAGACTGTATTTGAAGACCTTACAAGCAATATACAGTGCTGTGTCGTTGACAAAGCCCGATACATGGGTTTAATACTTTACCTGATGCGCTGCCAATATGGAGGTCTAATTTGATAACATCTAAATCGAACTATATTCCTTATTTTCAATATGTTTTATATTTATAGACGTTTAAGAATTATGAGAAAGAGTTATTAACAGCCATGCTGTATTGCCCGAATATTATGTTCACATTATTTATTAATCCGTTGTAAAGACTGTAATGTTATTTGTGCCAAAGGTGTTTATCGAATAGTCTAATATTCGTCCCCTGCACCACTCGCTATATGTATGACATTTGTAATCTATATAGCGTACAATGTATCTTGTGGGTCTTTTCACAGGTCATGTGGCCTATTGAACTTGTATTTGTTATAAACATATATTTAAAAATCAATGATGGGCTAGGAGCTACATGGATTCAGCAGGACAAGGGCGAGGGAGGGGAGGGATGGGATGTTTTGTTTTGGCAGGGTCAGTTCCGATGGTTTGATTGATGGTATGACAAGAATGTAGCTCTGGGCCCGACTCCCTTATGTCCAGATAAGGACGGGTTTGCAGCTCTTTTTCCAACAATATCTCTCTTATTATCCAACCAAACCCTATGTTGTTTGTACTTAAAAAAATCGTCTCATTGAGACGATTCTTTTGAGTACCACAACATAGGGTTAGCGGATGAAATATATATTTTGGAACAAGCAAAACGCTCCTTATCTAGAACTCTCTTATGTGCATCCCTATTTGTAAACTGTCCATTCTACTTCGTACGAAGTGGGGAATCTGGTAAATTACTCCCTAAATTAGTCTAGACACTGTCCTGTAGCAGATGTACGAAGACAAATAATGATTTATCCCGCTCGGACTTGATATAACAACTTGGCTCTAGTAGATCTAATAAGCGGTCAATTTGTATGTGTCCGAACTAAATCATTCGGACAATTTTGTTTGCACGCGGGATTACGAATCGCAGCTGAAATAGACTGTCTGTGAAGTGTTAAACGCCTGTCATATCTTTCAACACGTTTCTTCAAATAACAAAGCTGCAGCAGATGACTCCATCAGTTAATAGTTTCATTTAATAGCGTTAAACCCAATTATTTATGCTGCGAAAGCGTGCGTTGATTTTTGAAAATTATTTTGGTTTCTACTTCGTTGGTTATCTAGGCTGCTCGTACCATATCAATTGTGCAAACAAGTAAAAATAGCTTTTAAATGAGTACTTGCGTATTGATCTTATTTTCAAAGAAAATGTTCCAAAAATATATACAAATTATGACGTCATCAATAATGTATTATCAAATATAGATAATTCCACACACATCATCGGCGTGTATCAGAAGTAAGTCAACATGAACCATACTGTATGACCTACACAGTGTGGTGTTCGACCGTAAAGTTATTGTATTTGTCTATATTTAGGGATTCTTACCAGTCACGTATTTATCACTTTGAATTACGAACGTTTAAAACAACCGTGGTAAAGTCAGTTGTGCTGATAACAATTGTTGCTATTTATTGAACAGTTCTCTAAATCACCTTGGTAAAGTCAGTCGTGCTGATAACACATGTTTCTATTTACTTGAACAGTTCTCTAAATCACCTTGGTAAAGTAATTCGTGCTGATAACAAGTGTTGCTATTTACTTGAACAGTTCTCTAAATCACCTTGGTAAAGTAATTCGTGCTGATAACAAGTGTTGCTATTTACTTGAACAGTTCTCTAAATCACCTTGGTAAAGTAATTCGTGCTGATAACAAGTGTTGCTATTTACTTGAACAGTTCTCTAAATCACCTTGGTAAAGTAATTCGTGCTGATAACAAGTGTTGCTATTTACTTGAA
>JAUELF010264042.1:0-11186 GCA_031471495.1 Clinocardium nuttallii | reverse complement strand
GACAACGCTTTGGATTCTTGCGATGATGCCTATAATCTTCTTTGGGCAAGCATTACCATACCTACTAACACGAAAGGTGTATCAGTTGTTAACAGAACCAGTCGCATACTTGAAAGTATTGCTTCCATTGTTTGGTGAACTTGCGCATCCCAACAAACTGTATCGGTTTTTTCATAGTCTCACCATCATCACCGGTGTATGTGGCTTCATCGCCCTTATCTTGGGTATACCTCTGCCTTGGATAAAGATCGATTTTCAACCCGAAGTGAAACTTAGTAAAATATTTGATTTGCATGATGCTCTGCAGATCTCGATTTCAGATGTTTTGTCAGCATTTAATCAAGTAGTAGGATGTGTTAATGCCCCAAACAGTTCTGCTGTTTATGTTCAACTCGATCAGCTGAAGAAAGACCATGCACACTGCTTTGACAGTAATCCTCTCAATGATGCGTCATACTGTAAGCAGCTGGCTGAAGGTGTAACGAATGCCTCGAACGCTGCTGCTAATCTTCCACGAGACTGTATTCCCCTGGACGAATGTCTGGTCTACTTGCCTGTGATGATTGCAGCACTGGTCTTGATACAAATACCACACTGTGGTCCCACCGCCGATACGATGATTCGCATTGCTCGAGTGTTTCGGAAACTGATAAGATTAAGGAAGAAATTTACCAAAGCTGGCGGTACATTTCAAAGCTACTATTCTGCTCTTAAAGCACTGAAAATATTTTTTAAGAGGCCTATTGCAACAAACATCTTCATGTTTACCACTGAAACGTATATGCTAGCGTTTTTACTGCCTTGCTTTTTAGTAGGTATTGCTTGTGTTAGTATTGGATTCTGGCGGCGAAATTCAGTACCGGGGGGAATGCTGAAGTTAAATCGTGCCTATTTCTTGTTTTTCATATTTGCTTCAAACTCTTTTGCTATGGTTTTTGCCTTTCTTTATACAACTATTTTGAAGTCTTTAATCGATGCTCTGCCTCTGATGACAGGAGAACTCACGGAATTACTCGGATGGCACTTTGTGAAAACCGGCTTACTCTGTTCGACAATAGCCTCCAGCTTTCTTTGGATATATTCCATCGGTAAGTCCATTGAGAGGGTTCAGCGCAACACGGTTGTAACTGAAATAGGTTTTGTTTTTACCAAGGTTAATCAACTCATCATGAAGTGTTTATAAAGGTTGCAATATTTTTTCCTTGGTTAACAATGGAAATTTGCATCGTTTACAAACCGGTCAAAATTGCCCCTTTGCTAGGGTATTCAAGATATGTTTTCCGTTACAACCTCGTTGCGCTGATCCTTCGATTGGTATTAATTCATATTTTTAATTCTATGTTTGTGTTGTTAATCATATAGTTATGCTGTTTATTTATTGCCAAGTACGGATATTTTTTTATATTGTTACTTGCTTATATTCGTGTTGTTCAGTTCATTATGGAATATATTGCTATTATAGCGGATTATTGCATACGCAATTTATAAATCGCTCTTTATTTCAATGTACGGTGTTTTGAAAAATTATCCGGTGTGTAAACGTGACGTCATAGATCCGCTCGTACACACAACGGGTATGTTATTCAATTAACGTCACGTGCTACATTGAATACGAGTTTGCAATAATTATCGAAAAACAAAGCGTATGCAAATAAAAGGTTATATGATTATACCCTGATATATGCACTCGAACTTATGCGGATTGATAATATTGCGCTCTTAAAGTCGCGCAACATTGTATTAATCCGCAGAAGAACTTGTGCATATATCACGGTATATATCATATAACCTATAATAATGTCACAAGCTGAAAATGTTACAACCTGTTTCATTGGATGCTCGTTTATATATCCCGTGAAGCTGATTGAGGAACAAGCATGCAGAACAATTTTACAAAATATGTATACCTGTATTGTTAAATTTCATTTATTTTATTAAATTTATATTTGTACGGTTTTTATATCAGTTGTTTGTTCCAATTGCCTTATTTGTTACTTTCTATCCTATTTTATGTTGCTAATTTCATGGTTATATTAATAAATAAGACTATACGCAAGTACAATACTGTCATAGTCAATTACATAACCATGTATGTCGAAGGGTTTAGCCCAACACAGTTGTAACTGAAAACATATTTTGAAAACCCTAGTTAAGGAACAATTTTGACTCTTTTGTAAACAATGCTTATTCAGGTGGCATTGCTTGTTACGAGCAATGGCATCTAAATATGCATCGTTTGCCCCTTGAAAAATGTTGGAGCCTTTTTAAATACTTCATGGTGAGATGATTGACATTTGTAAAAATACCATTTTCAGTTACAACTCGATATGTTCTGCGTATGTTTATATATATTTGATATGAACTTAATATGCTTGCTTCGGAGTTCTATTGAAATATGTAACAATCATTAGCGCAGGTTCGTCGGATAAGAACATGCTTATTTATGTTTAACAGCTGATGTCATTAAAAGCTGGGCTGTTTGCAAAAGCCTTTCAAATACCAGAAAGCATTCTTCTAGCAAGATCGAGTTACTTTCAATATCGAACAAGGACGATGCCACTTCCTCAGCATCGTCAAAAGAATCCAAGGACAAAACACAGTCAAAAGAATCCAATGACAACCCATCCGGAAAAAAATTCAAGGACACGACAGCGGAAAAAGAACCCAAGAACGAAACATCGTCAACAGAATCCAAGGACACACACTCCGGAAATTTGTTCAAGGAAACCACATCGGCAAAAGAAAGCAAGGACACCACTTCGGCAAAAGAATCCAAGGACAAAACATTGCCAAAAGAATCCCTGGACAAAACATTGTCAAACGAACCTAAGGACAAACCATCCGGAAAGGAATCCATTGACAACCCATCGGTAAAACAATCCAAGGACAAAACATCGACAATAGAATCCAAGGATAAATCATCGTCAAAAGAACCAAAGGAAAAAGCACCGTCAGTGAAATCCACAAAAACAGAGTCTAAAGTCAAAACATTAACTTCAGTATCAAAGGACAAAGTACCGTCAAGTGCCTCTGATGATCACATGCCATCAACAAGTAGTGAGCAAGCAATTGATAAATTTAGCGGTAAGATAACATTATCGAGGGTGTGGCTGATGTCGTTGTTTCCTGTTGGTTTTGCCGTCATTGTGATGCTAATATCCATCAGTACGTCAAAGGTCGTGTTTACCATGCAACCTAGAATAACTGGAGAGATGGGAATTTTGCTGACAAAAGTCCATGAATACACTGGGTGGTCCGCTTATTACTATGAGTCTGCCAAAAGCGAGGAATCACTTTGTGACGTCATTACGGCCCTGGTAACTCTACCATTCAAGGCCATATTTTCTGCGCTGAAGTCCAGCATCTTACGAGCCATTTTAGATTACGACGAGGAGCTTATAAAGGCATTCATAATTCCGACAAGCATCGTGGTGACCAACTTGCACTACGTGTTTAATTTTCCTGTTGCAGTGGCAATTTGCGGGTTTGGTCTAGGTTTCGTGGTGTCCCTGCTACCGTGCATTAGCTCCACTCGCAAGAGAACCTGGTTACTGAGGCTAAAATCGCTGATATGGGTCATGATGTGTTTATCTTTCAACATAGCGTTTACGTCTGCGCAGTACTTGAGTTCAGCTTTGAAGCAAATACCAATGATGGAAGTGACGGTCGCCCCCGGACCAGTCATTCACTACTGTAACATTGCTTTATTGTTGCTATTGTTTGCTTTCATAGAGCTAATAATTGGTGAATACGGTCCCATAAAACTTTGAATTCATGATAACATAGCCAATGACACGGTTAATGTTAATGTATATAAATGGACTGATTACCAGGGTTCGAAGTCATAAAACGTTTCTTAAATCTCAAACTCAGGCTCAAAATCGAGAACAATAGGGTGTACGTATATGTACTGCAGTTTCAACCATTTACTCCAAACGCACATTCTTGGACTTTTTTAAATTGAAAACATTAATTCACAAGATTTGAAAACTGTGCATAAAGACTTCAGATTGCCCGTAACAATGCGTATCTATTCAGTAAAGAGTTTGGAATTTGAAAGAGTCAAAGAAAATCATGTGAAAAAACAAAGGGTTAAAATATGGACTTGTCAAATTTATCTGACTGCCAAACAATACTGAATCGAATGAGATAGCTTTTTGGGACTTTATTTGTCACAAATCATATTCGTCATATATTTTATATATATTTGTACATGTATACGTTTTACAATTCTGAATTCATATCATCTTTTAATAAAGACAACATTATACAGACTTAACAGTATATTCCATTGAGACATTGCCCGGTTTCCAATACACAAGACCTTTGAAAACAACATTGGATCCATTCGAATTTTTGCTCAGAGGAAACAGTTGAAACTGCACGGTTTACCACTATTTTACAAAAATGTTAATATTATTAACCTATATTTGAATTTGATAGTTTTAACCTTGAATTTGGAGGATTTACTTTTAATGATCATGGAGTGTAGCGTTAATAGACAAATCTAGTAATATATTCACGCCAAATTCTCAAAATGGGATCTTCTATTCTCTCTATTTGAAGGAATTTAATTCCATAATGGGAGGCATTGTGATACATATAGTACCAGATATATTTTCTTCATTCCACTATCTCGTCTGGATTTACAGTGTTTGTAAAAACAAGAAAAGGTCGCGTATATCGGGATAAGAGTTAACTTCTTAAGTGTATGCTATGATTTTCCAAAACTTTTATGCTGAGCTTAACAGTCTCCCCATGCCCTTGGCCCCTATAGGCAGGAATGAACGTCACCTATACATAGGCCCAGATGCACAAATATTACAGTAAAGCGTATGGTTGTAAAGTTGTTCGAACACTAGGGTTTACATCATTTTAAGATGTATGGAAACACTGGTTGTCCCACATAAGATCACTCATGTTTTGAAATATACTGATTTAATTTCACCTTTGACTTGATAAATGGTGTTTATAGTCTTTAATAATTCAATGTTTAATAAAGTACAATACCTTTTGACTAGGTATCTGTTTTCATAATTATGTCAACTGATGGTGACATTTGGTACACAACCAAGAACGTTCATATCTTTCTGAGAAGTAATGACAACTCAATGAAAGAAAAATACTTAGTTAATGAACTCTCTTTCTTTAGGAAAAATGTAAAATCTCAAAATTGCAAAAACAAATGTCCGAAGGCCAAAAATCTCGCGGTCATATCAAGTTAACCTTGTTTTTCTGAATCCACTCCAATATGTACAAGGGACCCGTAGACGATATGTGCTATGTTAGAAACAAAACATCACTGGCTTCCAGTCATTTTAGCTATATTTCTACCAGCTACATTTGTAATAAAATACGTTTATAGTTCATCATTTCCATTCCTTATAATTCACTATACAAACCAATATAATATATTGTATGGCTTTCAAGCAAATTTGCATAGACTTTGTTACAAATAATAATATAAAAAGAACTTTTCACGAGAAGCAAAATAAAAAGACAATAGGAACTCGAATTTCAAATATGATATACAGAACACAAGTATTTCAAATATAAGTAATACAAACTCTTCTTTAAAATGTTTATAAGTAAACATTCATGTGTTCAAATTACTATTTTCCCTAACGAAGTGTGTATACCCGATTTACATTTCTCCAACTCATATGATATGCAATCTTTATCGAGGATTCTATTCCAGTCTTTCGCCTTTGCATAGTTTTGTTCTCTTTTGTTAATCAGTTAATATTATCTGTTTTCTTTGCTTTTCTGTGTTTTCTTTATTTCCTTTGTAAATAGCTAAACAGTGTACTGTGTATGTATGTGTATTAATTATATACATATGCAGAATCATCTACATTAGCACGTCCCCAAATGATGACCGATGTCAAATGTAAAATGTGTATTAGCAGAGTGCCCAGTTATGCTAAATGTTATGAGCATCATCATTATAAACAAGGTTACCAATGGTGATAAATGTTACGAATATCATCTATATCATCAGCCAAATATCATGAAAGGGACTGGTCAACTTGAATTTGGCAGCATTTTACCAGTCTTGGTGTCAGCATGGTCGGTAACTTTCAAGTACGTTCATGAATATGCAATGGTTATTTCCCCTACATTGTTAAAACTTTTCTAAATAATAATAAAAATAGCGATTATAATTGATGCATACCGGTGCAGAAAAAAAAGCTTAGGTTGATTGTAAAGTGATAAACGTATTGTCTCTAATTATAACTTTATCACATACAGGCAACTCACGTTAGTTTGAAAACGCTTTACTCGCTAGAATCAATCACTTAACTCGAGTTGCGATTGTAAATCGCATACACGTAAATACATACTGAAGTCGCTTTAAGACTGCATACAAATCTTTTGTGAAAGGGATATTACTCCATTCAAGCATTCTTTCTGTTGCAACAATGTCTTCAAATGTCTTCTGCAACAAAGGCGGTGAAATGTGCCTGGGATCAGTAAAGAGTTTAGTCTAATCATTGGTATCTTAACGTGAACATTTGGATAACTCGAAACACTGATATATCGGAGTAATTTGGTAGGGTCGTGGTACTTCGAAATAACGAAAGTCGACAGTATTTGTCATATCTATAATGTGCTCGAAATGTTCTTGAATACCGTATTAATGGAAAACCTCTACAGACTATATCGTATCAATAATATCAGTTATCCTACCATTTCAATTGATACATGCCCGTGAATTGCGCGAATATAGACTCTTTATCAAATAGTGAAATCAAGTTAAATAGTTGAATGCATAAACAACATTCAGATGAAGGAATGTATCAGACAAAACAATGAGAGCCAGGTCTTGCGATTTGGGGTCTAATTGACTCTTCGTAACGGGAATTATGTAAATGTAAATTGGCTAAAACCTTATGGGTCTTATGGATTTTCCGTAACGGGATGATATAAAGGTAAAGTTGGGTAAGACTGATGGGTCTTATTGAAGACTGGTGGGTTTGATTGAAGACTGATCGGTTTTATTGACCATCCGTAACGGGACCATTTAGAGGTAAATTGGGGAAAGACTGATGGATGATATCAACTCTCCGTAAAGGGTCTACGTGTCTATATAGGGAAGATCTTAATGACTTCCGTAACGGGACCATACACAGGTAATTTGGCGAAATCATATCATGTCTTAATGATTCTTCCTAATAGGATCATATAAACGATTATTTCAAAAGTCGTCTGCTGCAGAGGCGTCAAAATGCGTCTAGAGGTGGGACTTTATTAAACCGTATGCTGCTAGATATACATGTAGTATTTCTCTTTTTTCCACAATGTTTTCAACTTTTTTCAATAGTTTTACCTACAATTATAGAGATTTTCAATACTTTTAAGTATACATTTTTAAATGTGTCTGCTACATATTTGCTGTATGTTGGGAATGGTAAATACGTATTATATAAATATAGTAGACATATATCTGAATTGGTGCGAACTGAATGCTTATGAATTATAAGCTGATATGTTTTCTTTTCTTTGAGATATTTTTGTAGGAATCAAACGTATTTCCGGTGCACTTGTTTGGCGCTGTTCTTGCATTTAGTATTGGTTGGATATACTGTGTATTACAAACTGTGATCTCATTCAAAACAGCGGGAACCAGTGAACTGATGAGTAACACGCAGACGATACGGACAGTTCGAGTTGTTGTGTCCGTATTGGACGCTACTTTCATGGGTATCCTTTGATGAACTACATGCCACTTGATAAAAAGACGAATGTTGATGCTAAGCATCAACGACGCCGCGCATGATTTGAAAGCATGACTTAAGGGAAGCAGATGCTGTTCACTACATAACCTGTGCAAACGGATAGGATGTAAATATTTTTTATCAAGAATGCCAAATGTCTCTTGATATTAAACAAGAAGGCCAAGATGTACCTATATTGCTCACCAGACTACTAAATTCTATAATAAAATATTATCAAGAGCAAAGAGGGTCAATTTTGACGTAGGGATGCTATAATCTATGTGATATTAAGCATGTAAATTTAATCGTGAAAGGACAAGTTTAGTCTTCAAATCGTTTGGTTTACCTTTTGCTTAGCATTGACTGCAACAATAATGTGTCAAACAAGCTGAAGTTTCTTAAATTTTAACAAAACCTTTTTTAAATCTGCTATTACTAGATCAATTGGATAAAGACAAATATAGATGCTTAAATAATAACAGATATTAACTTAAGTGTTAATACCTCTTGTGTTAAATTAAGTGTGAGCAGGGACATATATCTTATATACGTCCCTGATGTGAGACAAAACTTTGGAAGCAGAGAGGGAAGACCATTCTCCTTCCAGTTATGCAGAAGTATGATAACAAAAACGGGAGTATATTAACAACATATGCAAAGTAATTTTAACAAGTTTAAAGATATGTATTATCAACATTTAGCATTTATGAAATTATAAGAAAAAAAACACATGTTTAGTCAACATATAGAAATAATTCAATTGTCTGAATGAATACCTATATGCGGAGGAACGTTTTAAGTTTTGAAATACAACAGAAATAAATAGGAAAGAACATCCTTGAAGCTTTTTTATGAGAGTTGATCAATCGAGTCAAACAGTAAACCCAACAATTAAACAAGCGTAGCCTAATGAGCTCTGTAAACCAACTTATAAAAAAGCGTAGCCTAGGAAGTTGGGGAACAGTTATTAAATACAAATTCAATGTGTCTAAAGTTTTGTAATGGCGGTAGAAGATGTATATATTTCGTATCTGGTTGTTTCTTAAATCAGTTAATACAATTTATTAATTCATAAAGGTTGTGTTTTCAAACATATAACATTTTTCTTTTTTTCTTTACGATAATATGTGTTGGTTGTTCGCTTTTCGATTACGTCATCCCATGGTACAAAATTAAAACCTATCCAATATTGACGCCGCGCTGACCTGACTTCGTTTGAAGAGGCACATATATCACGTGCTCGCTTATTGGATCCTGTTGACCTTCAGGGAAAGACACGGTCTTTATCAACATGCGCCTGCATATGTGACATCTAGTCACGGTCAAACCTTTTCGCCAGGTTGTCTCTGTGTTGTGCCGTGGTACGAATATCCGCCTCAGGAGCCGGATATCTTGGAGTCGAGCCTTTCCGAAGACTTTAAACATGAACGTTTTAGATTCCTTCTTTTGCTCACATTGCTGCGGGGATAATATTTCTACTGATGTATCGGTGTTGGAAGCGGATTAGAACTAAAACAAACAGTCTACTAGCGGTTTTCACCAACGAGTTTTATAAGGTTCCTTAATACACTTCAGGGGAAATGCTATGGTACATTTTATTGAATCCAATGTATGTATGTGAACTTTGTTTCCTTACCCACATCGTATTACTACCACTTAAAGTAAGCATAATTAAATAGTCGTAGTGAATATTACTTATTAGGATATTGAAGGTTTCCCTTGCAAACAATGCAGATTCATGAGAATCAGCTCGTGACGAGCTTTCTCACCTGAATTCAGCAATGTTTGAATTTTAATGTTGAAGGTATTACAAAACTATTTTTTAATGAAAACTGGCATCGCCCTTCATACTTCGAACATAGAAAATTCCACTTTACATATTTCAGCTCTGAAATAGTAAAGACCCATTTCGTTGTGGCGATGTGACTAAACAAAGACACTTGTTTTTTCTCGAAATAAGTTTCGTTTTCTCAGTCTATATGTCAAGCATATAATTAACCTCTTTAAAGCAGACCATCAGAAAGCTGTACGTATATATTGTACAAGTTAACATCATACAAGGAAGCGATTGTTGGTCGATTTCTTTAGAAATGGCCAATTTATAAAAACTATTTTACATTAATTGACGACGCTTATTTATGTGAATCTTCTATTTCAGGGCTTTGCGGAACATGTCATTGCAACTGTATGGAATGGTTGGCTGCCTTCGCTATTGTGATATATTTCTCGACCTTTTACCATGAGTTTAAACATTTCCGCATTACAGCGCCAAAGATTATTCATTAAAATACATCAACTGAAAACGAATAACAACTGGATCAAAGTGTTTTTTTTTCATATAAAATTTGACCTAGATATATTTGTATTAATATACGCTAGCAATAGTGTGATTCACCGTAAATACTGTGAACATACTTATAAAGAAAACAAGCATATATATAGGCGTTAGTGTTGTTCTCCTTGAATCCCTTTTCACATGCAACAGACCTGCAGCAGACGACTTAGAAGAGGATTAAGGCAAACATACTGATATTCAATTACAATGAAAGTATAATTCAGCTATGATCTATGAAAGCCAACATTACTTTATAACAGCAAATCCTTACCGATAAAACATACTCAACGTATGTAAAAGGTTTCCAGAACGCTTCTATGACTAATAAGTATCTAGTATATATCACGACCCAACTGCCCGTATGTGCAAGGTGATCCAGATATACACTGATGGAAAAATGCTTACTGTTGGTTTTCTCCGCTTAATTAATAAACAGAAGTAAAAACGTTCTGGCAAACACAAGTTATGAGCCATTTTTACTTTTGACACAATGGTTTAAATAGCAATGAATTACAAACGTTTCAATTCGCGTCTGTATGCTGGAAAGATGAATTAAAAGCGAAATAGAAACTAGATTTGTGAGTATGTGACATGCGTTGCAAAAATTGGTATAAATGTACCAGGTCTGACGATCTTTGTTCTTATTGGATATTCGCACTTTGAAGATTAAGTTAGCCATTACATACGCCCGGTCATTTGGGACACCAATACGTTGAAAAGCTTGAAAAGTCGGCATACAATTTTGTAAAAGGATGTGTTGCCTTCCTATAAATGCGTGTGATTCTTTTGCATTAGGGGAGTGTGGACGTTTACCACTTTGTATAACATATATGCCAAAGTGTCTCAAGTATTGGCTAAGTCTTATTCGCATGGACAATACGAGATATCCAAAGCAATGTTACTTTATGTTATTTCAACTTGATGAATCTGGACGACGTACTTGGGCGACTTTTATAAAAGATATGTTATTTAAGTATGGGTTTGGGTATGTTTGGATAGTCCATGATGTTGGTAATGACAAAGAGTTTTTAAAGGTTTTCACTCAAAGAATAAAAGATGTTTTCATGCAAAAATGGCATACCGATATAAACGAAACACCAAAAGCAATACACTACAAACATTTCAAATCATTG
>JAUELF010264020.1:0-11187 GCA_031471495.1 Clinocardium nuttallii | reverse complement strand
CATTACTTTATTCCTCTATCCCCTCCCCCTGAGTCGGATGCCATAATGTTGGTTTTCTCGCCGGACGGCGCAATTACGTGTTAGATACGAAAAAGCTCTGATCTATTTCCCCGTAACACCAGTCGATTCTCACGTAGAGTTTGTTTAACACGAACAGCTACATTTAGATTCGAACAATGTATTAATATAGCTGATGTCAAATGAAGAACATTTTATTCAACTTTACACATTGAGTTTTCGCATCGTTGTGATAGTTTCACTTTACATGATGTTGAGCCTGAAATAACAGTCATAGCTTTCATCATCCTTATTGTATATATCCTGCCGTAATTGAAACGATTCACAGAGGTAGTTTAGACATCAAGCGTATTATAGATATTCTTAATAATGACACATACAAAACGACGGCAATTACATTGTTATCTTGATGAGACATTTCAATTTAATAATTTCCTTATTTTGACTTATTCTGGTGATATTGTTACGCAAACAACGCACATCAATCAACCGTAAACAGCTTAATTAGCATGCAATAACGGCAAATTGTACACTTAAGCTTTAAGTTAATCACTGCATGGATTTTAGGATATTCTTTTCGTTTTCGAAAATAATGCTACCTGGTAAAGAGATGCATTTGCAAAACGTTCTTTATAAGAAAGAGCATGAAAAAGGAACGTTTTACAGATGTTTAAAGAATGTGTAGTGTATTTTTAATCAGGATAAAGACATAAAAGCTTGAACCGTGTTGGGTTCAGTCAATGCTTTTAGTAGTTTATTATTTGAGTTATACATATATTGAACTATCGCATATAGTTAACGTAAAATAAAAGTGCGTACACTGTCCTAGCCGTCACGTGACACCTCAATATGTGTGGATACAAGTTAAACATTTCTATATGAAACGAAAAAACAAATGTACCAACTGTTTACATTTTGTTATCGTTATATATCTGCTGTGGATATATAAACACTTCGCATGATTTGCTACAGTCCAGTGCAATAACCCCTGTTGTATCTCACTTGTTTAATTTTCTTGTTTATCCCAACTTCCGGTGAGCACAAACACAAAAATGTCGTCGAACAAAGAAAAACGTGATCCGAAAACTTTTGAACGTGTATCAGTGCGTGAACTGAGAGTTTATTTACAGGATATGAACGTATGGAGTTATAAAATGAGAGAAACGGACGCTTAGAGAGAAGTGTATTAAAATGTCACAATGAATGATACGATGCATGGCATGATTTAAGTCGATCCTGATGTGAAATACGAGTAAAATGGATTCAGATTTATGTAAACAGCTTTCATTTTTTCTATTGAGTTTGGATTAGAATTTCCATAATGGAACATTTGTAAACATATGAGCCGTCCCACGTAAAAACCAACCTTGTGGACTCTGGCTAAAATATCGACCATGGTGAGACATAGTATTCCGCGCAGGTTTACCAGGACAAACAATGTTCGTGGATTTTCTGTTTCGTTAATCATTCTTTACCTCTAAACCTCTACCCCCCTGAGGTATCTCACTCCGAGTTAGCCTGCCCATGTTGATCTGGGTCGATACATTACACAGAGTCCATAATGTTAGTTTCCTCACGGAACGGCTTATATTATAAAGGTACGCTTCATTAGATTCTGTTTTAATAATGAGTTGCCATCTAGTGTCATCAAAGGCTGATGTGATTTTCGAATTTGCCGTACAACGGACTTATTACTGACATACTTTTCTTCCAAATGCAACCAACCGTGTACATGAGACACGTTACCATTGGAACTATTTAAGAGGACGACATACTAGAAGTAGACCGTTTAAATCCGTCATTTCTTCTCAAATGCAACCAACCGTGTACATGAAACACGTTACCATTGTAACTATTTAAGAGGACGACATACTAGAAGTAGACCGTTTAAATCCAGACAAATATAAACTGTACCATGTATGATATTAATTTCAAAACATTTATGTAAATATTAAAGAGACTGTAAATATTCAATTTCGTTAGCTATCTCGTCGTTTTAATTCGAGTCAACAAACAAACATAAGTTCATACTTTCAAAGTAGTCATTAAGATGGGAAAGGTCCTAGCCACCTTTAATAATCATTGGGAAGTTACATACACTGGACACATTTAGAACCACTCTAAACCATAGTGTTACATTGCGACACATGTAAATAAAGTCATATGCAATAAACTTTATCTTTAAGCGAGCACTCGTGCCTTGGATGTATGTTGACATGGATACCAAACGTTAATTTAAAGTTTTTTTCTTTTTTCTTTGCTAGATCTCTGTATATGTGATATGTGGTGTTCCAAGACCTGCTATTACAGTAATATCTACTGTTAAATGTTCGTTCTACTATATCAATCAATTTTTAACAGTATACCCCTCGTCCTGTAAATTTGTATTTGTTATTATGTAAGACACAGATACTAGATGTTCAATCGATTATGATATTCATACATGTCAAGTATACTCCATAGTGCTTTCACTAACTGCTCATTAATAATCGACTATGAGGCCACCTGACATTCAACTGAACCATCCGTATTGTAAATACGACGTTTCCAGCCAACAACGCTATTATTTTTAGATCTTTCGATTCTGTTCATTATCTTTATATTAGGGTCAGTAAACAAATCGGACCGGCGGTAAAAACGTGAGTCGGGCGGAAGCGGCAAACAAACACTATTTTATTTTAGGCCTTATCAAAAGTCCAAAAAGGATAATGCTAAATTAATATGGTGTGAGTTAAACCCAAGTAATAATGAACAAGCCGATAGCCGTGGGATTCGCCTTTGCATATTTTGCAAACATCCGGCTCTAGCTTGGAAACCCGAGGTCGGAGGGTTACCACGTAAACAACCGTTTTTGTAGCTCTTGTATAGCTCTACCAGATGGTGCAATAACATGGTTATCGAACACTACCACTGTAGCGCTAGGGGCGATTGAAGTAAAATAAAAACGACTGTAAAAATATATCCTATCCTTGAAAGGCTACCATTTAGAAACAACTGCCTAAATCAAAAATATCTCGAAGTATCTATTTCCGAAGTTTCAGCTCTCCACATTCAAAACTGTAGGAGAGTAGTTTTGAATTGCAACGGGTGGGTCATTAGAAACGAAACTCAATCGCGCACCGTGCGCTCTTATGGCAGCTGTTCACTAAGTGTTATCGGAATCGGCCCGTCGGTTTGGGCTGTGGAGTGTTGCTTTACAACCAACTGGAGAGACAGACAGACAGACAGACAGTATTATGATTAAGTTGAGCGAAATATGAGAACCTCTCAAATATCTTACAATGGCACGAATCCCGAAAGTAACCCTTCTTTTGTATTCGTTGACTGCTGGAACTGATGGTGTGAAGCACGTGATACCAGTATTAACCAATGTCAATAGGTGCACCCGCATCATCTGACCCGGCTCTCTATTACTGACCTTTCAACATTAAAGTACATATTAACTATTTAGCCTTGGAATGATAAATGTTGCAGACAAATCAAATTCAAGCTGTGAAGTCTAACAGGGCGCCATATAAAAGCGTCTTGACACTCAAACGCCAGACTGTAACTTGCGTTAATGCAAAGATTCACCCTTGGATCTAGTCTTCAGCGGATATTTTCTTTTGTATCCCGTTTTGACACATTCTTTATAAAATACACCAAATGTGTTGACAGGTAGGCCTCCTCACTCTTGTTTTGATATCATTTACTGATGTCTAGGGATATTTTATTGCAGACGAATACACTTACATAAAACAGAGTATTAAAGCCGCCGCCATATTCAGATAAGATCAGTGAATACATTTACGATTAATAAACGTGGCATGATCACTTCTCTGTAACAACAATTCCGTATTTAACAAAACAGGAAAGATAACTTGTCATGTACTTTTGTGAAATATAGACTATTCATGCACAATGCGAGTTGGAGTTTGTTTATCCGTCCATTCGGCCACAGCCATGTCTAAGACATGGCTGGACGGATTTGATTAAACTATATAGAATGTTAAACCACCACAGGACAATGTCAGAAGTTTCAGTAAAATTGCCTAAAAACACCAGATATATATATTTATTTGAACTTATATACTATTCAGGCCACATTGAGGGAAGCACCGGTAGCTCAGTCGGTAGCGGCGTGGCCTGATACTACAGGGGTTGTAATTTCTAAAGTAGGTTGTGTAGAATACTGGTGTGAGAAAGCCAGGAGACACATGAGTAGATGAACTGGCCGCCGTCATATGACTGAAAAAATGTTGAAAACGTCGTAAAACCCCAATCAATCAATCAGGCCACATTAAGCATCCAATATCCATGAATGTTCATCAGAATGTTCATCTCCATCAAATTTCTATCAAACATTAAATTTAGATCGTGTTGAACTTAAAAAAACCTTGTGAACACACTAGAAGCAATAGGTTGCATTGCTTTTTGAGTCGCTTGACTTACAATACGTAGGAATACGTATCCTGCATGTATGGGTAAATCTTAAAAAACGAGTAAGTTGGTTTTATCGATAATATTTTTCTGAATTCTCATATCAGCGAGAAATTCGAGGATTTTTTTTCTTTTCGAATTATAATAATACTATGAAAAAGGTTTATTTACCATAAAATCATTGCTGTCCAGATTAGCCTTCCTGCATATAAGCACGTCTGTATTACTTTAAAAGTAGGATGTCGTCAGGTCATATATTGTCGTTCCAGTATATTAATATAAGTTATTATACCTCATTCACATACTCGTTCTTAATCCAGTGTTGAAATACAGACAGATATGAGCCGTCCCGCAAGTAAGCCAACATAATTATATCTGCGTAATGTATCGACCAGATCAGTCTGCGCTGTCCGCGAATATTGATCCGGGCCGACACCCTCCGTCTCAGGGGCATAGCAGTATAAAGTAATGACTCCTGGAACAGAAAATCCACAGGAGACGAGAATTGTCTGTCCGGGTTAGCCTGCGCTACATGCTTAGTTCTAATCTGGGACCATACTTTACGGAAAGTCCACAAGTTGGTTTTCTCGCGGGACGGCTCAAATTGTTATTAAAATTCATTTATAAGTCTTCAAATGAAGAATACGATTGGGTTTGGTTATATCGGGGAATGGTAAATAATCTTGGATTACATACTGAGTTTTAACCCTTTCCCTCATACCACAATTATGCAGCAGATGATTTTGAACATATTTTGTCAAAAAATAGAAAATCTCTATAATTTAATGGATGACTAAAAGTGGAAAACAGTGTGCCATTAAGAGAAATTGTTCGTTTTGAGCAATTTCTTCGGTTGTCACTATGTTTTCAAAAAGCTATCCGCTGCAGAGGCGTCAGAAAGCGTCTATAGGAGGGACAGGGTTAAATACCATAATAAATGCATACAAATTAGTATGATAAGATGTTTCTTTTTATAAGAACATTAATAACGAAAGACATCTTCTCTCTGATATCTTTTATTCGAAATAAATATGGCTTACGGTGGCAGGAAAAAGGTAGAATAAATCGCTGATGTGAACAATTTCACGGCTTTGAAAATCATATGCCTCATTTAGAAAGCAATTTCAACATTTAAATCATTTTTTAAGGGACAATTTAGAACAAAATTGCAACGTATAATGACGAGCAAATATGCCACAGCGTAACAGTGACTGTGGGCGTTTTCTGCGGAAACAGTTAATGTTGTAAAACCAGATTGCGTAATCCCGCATGTGGAGATACCATTTGCTGCCAATGGAGTGTTTGCTAAACAATAATGAGCATTAATTGGAAAAGCTAATTCACAGTTAAATGAAATAAAAATAAAATGGTTGTTCATGAACAACATCAGTCGGATGAATTACATTAATTACAAATCGACCTAGAATGGACCGAACTCTTTCCGCATGTTTTCCGCACGCATTCGGAAAGACTTCACCGGCATTCTGAAAGCCTTCGAAAAGTGTTCGTCATGTTCTATGTCCATGCGGGATGTTCGGAAAGCAAACGAAGCATACTGAGCATTCTGGAAGTGAAGTGGTTCGGAAAATGTCCCGAACGAATACTGGAAGGGTTCTGGCTATTTGTTAAACGTTCGGCGCTATAAATGAAAAAGTATCCAGACGTTCTGAAAACATTCGTCGTGTTCTAGGTCCATTCGGAGTGCTCGAAAAACATACGGAACCCAGTTCCTCCAAATGCAACAATAACTAGATCCATGCTTTCCGAATACTTCCGAATACACATTAACGCCACATTCGGATGATAGATGTTTTTTTAAAACTTGCACAGCACGTTTTTGGAGCTACCGAATGCCGTTCGGTATGCATCCGTATGGAGCCGAACAGCCAGTATGCTCCTAGAACACACCGAATGCTTCCCGGATATGATCCGCCCCTACCCCACAACTCAATTTCTATTCAGAAAACAAACGGCAGTTAGAAAGGAAGTACGAAAGCTTCGAAAAACCAGAAACCGACCGTACCCATATTGCATTTTCGATATTCATACACCATGCACGAACGATTACAAGCAACGATGTCGGAAATTTCCGTCTGACTTCTTAAAACTACATAAGTCGTTACACGAGAATATGATATATTGACTCTGCGTAACGTATCGAACCTGATCAGCCTGCAGTCCGCACTGGCTAATCCGGGCCGACACATTCCGTCTCAGGGGGGTAGAGGTATATATATAGTAATGATTTCTGAAACAGAAAATCCACATGAGGCGCTGGCTAAGGCTGATCCGGGACGATACTTTGCGCAAAATCCACAATATTGGTTTTCTCGTGAAACGGCTCACGTCATACCAAAAAAACCCATATGCGTAGCTACGTATGAAATCTTGCCATGGCGTGTAAAGTAAACAGGACGGCGACGTTACACGAAGGTCATGTACAATACGTGTGCTAAAGTACGTAAACATCTTATTATTACCAAAAATGACAGTGATGATTGATTAAAAAACATGTCTACAGTACTCCAGTGTGATTCGGTGAAACATTTCATATAAATGCACATAGACTTAAGAAAAAAAAATAGGCATCGCAAAGAAATCTTCTGTTTCGAACATTTGATCGCTGAAACACGTTGTAGTTATATTATAAACTGTTGTACGGAAACCTTTCAGAGAGTGTTCACACCCTCTTCATGTTCTACTGCATTGTTGTTTCAATTGCTTTACAGTCTACAAAACATATATTAAATTTGATGAATGCTACAATTCGTCCAAAACGAGTATTTTCTAGACGTTAAATTATCGTTTACATAACGGAATGGTGTACTTTTCCGTTAATTAGACCATTGTCAGTCTCATCAAAAACTCATTCAGCAAAACAGTGTTCATTTTATTCGAATTGATACGCGAAGTCAGTAACCAGAAGTGTTTTATGGCACCATATCGGACATACTTCTCAATCATAGCCTTCGAGATATCAATCATATTAGGAAAAAGTCCCTGTATTGTTACGTTCCAAGCAATTTAATAAATCAAATACAAATTAGAGTGTGTGTGCTTTTTAGCTCGCTCGATTTCGACGTGATCAGGGGGATTTATTAGGTTCCTCGTATGCCCTTTATCCTTTTGGGTGAAGTGCTTCATCATTGATGTTTACCTCAGCTATGATCGTATACGCTATTTTTTACCATATACATATAATGAAAAGTTATATTGTGAGCCATAGTACTTATCGATGCCTAGTGAGGAATGCATAGTATTTAGCAGACTTATCGCTACTTAGTATAGTAGTAGTAGTTTCATATTTAATTAAGTGACACGTAATGCAGGTAATACATATATATACACAATTGCTTAACAACAGTTTAACATTCATATTTGTTGGCAATAAATGTACATATTGAGTACTACCCATCCATACAAATGACTCACGAGACAATAGACTAATACAATATAAGTATTAAAACAAAGTGTTCGTAAACAATAATGTAACACATTTAAATAAACATTAAACTTGATAACAGGAAATAAATTATATGTAATACGAATGTATGGTAGAAATTAAATAAACATGATAAAGAATTAATCCCGGTTTATAATTTAGTTTCAAAAAAGTATTTTCCAGAACACACCGAGTATTCGGGTGACCTCACCTAACCTTCCTTTTAAATTAAATCGTTTATCTAGCACACACCTGAGAACCCGGTGTGTTAAACCAATCTGAATACACCCCTGGAGAAAGATGCCGATTAAATAACACGTATGAGCCGTCCAGTGAGAAAACCAACATTGTGGACTCTGCGTAAAGTATCGACCGGATCAGCTAAAGCATGCCGTGCACACTTACCTCGATATACACTTTTTGCCTTCTGTGGGGTTTCTGTCTCAGGAATCATTACTATATAGCTTTATTCCCCGGAGACGGCATGTGTCGCCCCATATCAGCCTGCGCGGACAGCGCGTGCTGATCTGGTCGATACATTACGCAGATGCCATAATGTTGGTTTTCTCGCGGGACGGTTCACATGATTTTGAAGTCAACCAACTCCTATACAAACAGTTCTGGTTGTGAACATGCGAACTACTAGAACGGTTTAAAGAACAGAAAGAAACACAATTCACAATATGTTTAGCCGTGCCCCGGTAGCTCAGTCGGTAACGAAGTGGGCTGTCAATCGGCATGGTTGTGAGTTTGAATTCCGGCTCGGCCAACCTTCTATCCGACGTTTGACAAAAGTCAATGCGACATGTGTCATTCGTCGTCCACCAATTGGAGTACTGGTGTGAGAAAACCAGGAAACACATGAGTACGTGAACTGGCCGCCGTGATATGATTGAGAAATTGTTAAAAACGGCGTTAAATCCCAATCAATCAATCAATCAATCAATCAAACACAGCATGTTTAGACTTTTAGCTATTAAGGCAAACGTTAATATCAGAAATATTCTTCGTGGATTACGAAAGGGTGAATTCAATCAAGTATTCCGAGTTGTGTAAAGAATAATTTTCATAGCCAACCTGTCAAACGTAGATATAACAACAATATGTAAAGAAGAGAAAACACCAATTTGAGCCAGTTCTCCTCTTTAAACGTCCCTATATCAAGGAAGATTAAATGATATACGTTTCGATCATATCTGACATTAAATACAATAATCAACAAAGCATTTACATAATTGAGCCGTCCCGCGAGAAAACCAACATTATGGCATCTGCGTAATATATCGACCCGGAGCAGCCTAAGCATGCCGCGCAGGCTAATCCGGACAGAGAATGTTCGCCTCCTGTGGATTTTCTGTTTCAGGAATCATTATTCTATACCTCTTTCCCCCTGAGATGGAATGTGTCGGCCCGGATCAGTCTGCGCGGACTGCACAGGGCGATCAGAGTTGACACTTTACGCAGAGTCTACAATGGTTTTTTTTTCGCGAGACGGCTCAATTATGTTCTATCAACACCCACGCGGAGAAGAGAACAACACAAAAGAACCAACATATGAGCCGAATTAAGAGAAAACAAACATTGTAGACTCCACCCGGATCAGCCTAAGCATGCCGCGCAAGCTAACCCGGGCAGAAATGTTTCGCCTCCTGTGGATTTTTTGTTTTATGAATGATTACTCTTACCTCTATGTATGTATAAAATGACATGCCATTTTCTGTTGTATGTATATTTATATTT
Source organism: Clinocardium nuttallii (assembly GCA_031471495.1). Lineage (NCBI taxonomy): Eukaryota > Metazoa > Mollusca > Bivalvia > Cardiida > Cardiidae > Clinocardium > Clinocardium nuttallii. Next base: position 1,568 of record JAUELF010264020.1, on the reverse strand, counting down.
ATTTCGCCTCCCACGAAATTCGAGCAATGTCATTGGTTAAAGCCTGTCACGTGCATACATAAATTCCACAGACCCCCTATTTGTCCGTAGTGGGTCAGTAACAGACCAAATAACTAATAGTACATATAGTACGTGACTATGAGCTTGTATGCTTAATGTCAATTAAAGTTTCTGTTCTGACGGAATGTGTCGGCGCGGATTGCGCGGATTGATCTGTGTCGATGTATTACACAGAGTCCATAATGTTGGTTTTCTCGTGGAAAGGCTCAAATATATACAGTTTATCACAAATCAAATGTGCGTAAATGAAGTTCTTTACATAGATACTTTGAATCATTTTATAAAATGTGTTCCGATATCTAAAGCGAGACTCGATTTTTAAAACAAATGTAACGTATGTGTCTCGGTGAAAATGCTTTGAACATTAAATAAAACATAATGTAAATATTTAGTACGTTAAACTGATGGTGCATAATGTAACTATTTAGTACGTTGAACTGATAGTGTATAATGTAAATATTTAGTACATTAAACTGATGGTGCATAATGTAAATATTTAGTACGTAGAACTGATGGTGCATGTAGTCAAGTTTTACTTCCGTTTTAGTTTCTCGGTCTAATTGCTGTGCCTATATGTTGATATAACATTACATAATATCTTTATTATATTACAAACTTCAAGCTCATAAACATAAACACATTTAACATAATTCAAGTCTTTTCCGAGCAGTTTGGGATTGAATATGTGGAATGTAAAAGTCGTTTATTAGATCAATATAAATTAAAGTTTTAAACGTGTTGAAAACATTATATTTTACTATCTTTCCAGGAGATTAGTTGATAATTATAACAACTCCATTGGTTTCCGGAGGTGGTGTATTTCCCTGTTGTAATTAACAAAGGTACGTTAGACACGGTTGCATGTATAAACTTGAATAATCCCTTCCCACATACAACAAGAAGACGACTTTGGAAACATCGGACTAAAATAGGGTTAAAACTCGTTAAAGGAAAACTTCCGTCACAATCATTTCAGATGCGTCTGCTGCCGAGGCGTCAGAAAGCCTCTGTATCTGGAAAAGGTTGAAACGGAACATAGAAAATTTAATAACTGCCCTGTGTTCCATAGTCACGAAACTCAAAACCTGTTTTGCGAAACCTATATAAGTTTTGTCGAAAAAGCGTGCATTTGTCGGTAAACCAAACTGTTCTACCTGTTTTCCATTCATAAAACAGGTAGGTTTCATTCCGTTTTATAGGCATAGCTTAAACTGTTTACGTTGTGTTTACTATAGAACGCACGGCTGGTACAATACTTTCAAAGGCCTGATCATTCAATTTGTGCAGCAAATACTTGTATTAAAGGTCAAATTACGCTAATACATCCGCAGGTCCCTTTGATCTGTAGTTCCTAAAAAAACCCCTGTATTTGCCTTGAAATAGTTGTACCTCTGTCCAAGACTGCATTGGATATGTGACAATGGGTGTAAGTTCTTTGTAAATATGTATAGGATGCACAGGAACTGTTTGATTTGATCATTTTAGGTATTTTGACCTTGTTTGAAAGT